>QANT01000845.1:0-32908 GCA_003254885.1 Purshia tridentata
CCTTGAGTCAGGAAACCATTTCCCTTCCCTGCACTTACCAAACGTAGGAATGGAATTGATTTCCCATTCCCAGGCCTCCAAAACTTGAACCAAACGAGCCCTTATGGTATGCAACACTCAAAAATTAATTTTATCACTCGTAAATTAAATTTAATCAAAATGGTGATCATATATCTTTCTTCGCAGTTATTTAAAATTTGTCTGTACTTTGACTATAAACTAAGTGGTACATAGAATAATATTAGATAGGATAAATAGTTAAATTTATGTGTATTTATGGAAGAACATAAATGATGTTCTAACTTAAAGGAATAATATGAGAAGAAGATGAGAAGGAGATGTCTTATTTAATCCTCCCATTTTGGGAGGGATTGAAAGGAATAAGTTTTCCCTATGATTAGTACATTTTAATTAATACATGTTATAACTTTAAATTAGAAATTTTTTCTTGAATATACATGAATTTAGTTATTTATACTATCCAATACTATCTTATATACCAAACAAGGCCTATAGAGTATAATTTTGTTTGCTACTTTATTATCCAAATCCTGTTTTCACCTTATACCCATGTACTTTTACATATTCTAAACTCAAAACACTCTACATAATTAAATTTGAATCACATTATTTCAAGATTGCTAAAAGCCCCCTTTATTTGTGTGTTGTTAATTTTGCATGACATTCGGGAATTTTTTAAATAATAAGTAAAATATTATTTATAATAAGAAGGTTTGTTATCAAACGATTTTAAATTGTGTTTGGCTATCAAAAAAAGAAATGTTAATTACCATGAAACTCAAACTATAATGATGGGGTTTTTATTTATTTATTACAAGAGATGGAAGAATTTTTGAAACCAGGTGTGTAGGAGGAAAACTTTTGTTATCGACGAACTAGGTTATCCCTACATATAATAATGGGGTTAAATATGCTGATTAAAAACCCTATTCATAAATGACTAGAGGGAGGATAGAGGGGTTAGGGTGTGCTTTAATTTATAATCATTGTGAGGGATTAAGGTTAATATATTTGTTGAATTAAAAATAGTTAAGCTGATATAGATAAAGATGTGGGTTGGGTTTGTGTGGTTATTACTAGAATTAATTAAGCTTGATGATTATCTGTTCAAATTAAAATAGTATAAGAAGAGAGAGAGAGAGGGTGGGTCCAAGTCAAATTGCCTGGCTGATTAGTGTCATGAAATTATCCCTTTATATTTTATTAGTAAAAAATTATCAAATTGTTATTTATTGGGCACCCCAACAAGGACTAAGCTGGTACTTTTCGTTTTGCTTTGCTGATAGACTGATCGAGAGTCTGAGACTGTACTTGGTGAATATTAACGTTTCTCAACCAATAAAACCATTAGTAAACAAAGTACGTCAGCAAAATTAGCAACTCAAATTCAATGTCATTTAAAAAAATAATAATAATTACAAAAGGACAAATCATACAGATTTATTTTCAGACCTAGATTATGATCGAAACTGCACTTTTTTGAATACTCAAAGTTAGAAAACTAGACGTCCACAAGTTGAAGCCATTGACTATACAGGTCTCACAACTGCGTCACTTGATTCTCAGTAACGTGCTTGCTTAATTATTTGAAGATACGTTATATTACCACTGTTTAGAACAACCATGGTTCTCTTATGTATGGCTTCATGCTCGAACATGTTGGAGTTGTATCATTGTATGGCTTCACTCTAAAATAATCAATCTTTAAAGCCTTAAAGGTAAAGAATAAAGACAAACAAAATATTTGGAACAGAACCACCATTCTTAAACACAAATGATTCGATCATATGAACAATCCTATTACGCTTTCTCAGTTGATAACAAAATCAAAGAGATTGGCTTGAGTCAACGAAGATCTGACCTCCTCAACTTAAAAACCTCCTGCAGCCAAGCAAGTCTCATCGGACATTTCAACTAGCACTACAAGAAAACTTAGTTTAGGAGTCGAAATTGCAAACTTTTTTTGCCTGAACCCATCAAGGTTTAAGCAACACACGAATTCGTCGCCCCAAAAATACCCTTAGGCGACAAAATTGGAATTCGTTTTCCAACGTACCTTTAACAGACAAAATGAATTCGTCTCTCAGAGTTAAGCGCCATACTTTGGGAGTTGAACCTACACATTCATCTCTCAAGTCTCGGTATCATTTTTTTGTGCATTTATATGTATGTATAAGTATACAATGCGATCGTGTTTCCAATGATCTAAGTAGTATTATTTTAATACACTTACTCAAATATCATCCTGGCAAAAGTTAGCTTAGTCGAAGATATAGAAGTTAGGTAATAGAAATAGAGCGTATGAACGTAAATCTCACAATTTTTTCATATAATATTTTTTTTAATTACTGGAGAAAAGGAATATTCTAACCTAAATGTGTAAGGAAGAAGTTTTTATCCCAACCGCAATTCACTTTCATATAATATATAGATGACTTTGTTGTATTTAAAAATCTTACATCCCTATCATCATCATTGTTAATATGATGCTTTACAATCATTCTCCTAATGTCACCTTGTAGAAAATTCCTATATAGTCAAGCTTATAATGGCAGTTTATGATAATCACACCGCTTATTACTAATTAATATAAATTAATTAAACAAATGCTTGAGGCCAAAAAAAAAGGAAAAGAAGAAGCATGAGACAACAACCCGAATATAATTCTCAAAGAATTTATACGCATGCAATTAAATTGCAATGGCAATTCATCAGGCTAAGCTGCATTATCAATCAAGTAGTCATTAGCAAACATTAACTCAATCAGCTAATGTGTTCAACATTATGAATGTCTCTCTACTTTTTTTAAAGATATTAAACAAGCTCAAATATTAAAATTATTGGGCGCATTTTATATAAACGTGTCAATGATCATAATTGACTCCATTTATAATCAGATACTCATATTTAGATCATATTCAAATTATTAGATTCAACATGTTAATCATATCCAATTAACATTGGATACAAATCAAATTAAATTTTAATCAGATTTATTTAAAGACTTATACATGATTAAAATTTTACTAGTATTAGATTTAGTGTGATTCTTTCTTGTATATTATTTTTAGCTAGATTTGGTAGATGCAAATTGGTAATTGTGAGGGTTTTTAGAAGAGAATTGATAGAACAATTTTGTATTTTCAGGCAGAAAGCACAACTACACTAGTGAAGTGAGGAGCCTCCACCCTCCATTCTCCACCCTCCATCTAAAAATAAAAATTGAATAGAAAGAATAGGTAGCAGAGTGCCCCAAATTGGCAAAACAAAATAGTAAATAAATAGGGAAAAAAACAAAACAGTGTGGGGTTGGGTTGGGATGAGCTGTCCTACCACTGCATTAGATGCTTTATCTGATGCTTACCTGCGCTGTCTCGCTGCTTGCTGCCCTGGACTGGACTCATATATACATACATATTTCATATATTTACCATTTAACCCTCTCTCTCTCACTGATTCTTTCCTCACCTAATCACACTAATCACAACATCGTTGGGAGCAATGATTAAAGTTAACTTGCTTCTTCTAAATTAGGAATATTTATTTATTTCAAAATTAAGAAAATGGATGAGATAATCTTGTTAATTTATGCATATTCTGCTCTGTAATCAGAGAGAGAGAGAGAGAGAGAGAGTGAAAGAAGGGGTCAAAGAGCAGACTTGAGGTTTTGAATATGGGCACCTCTATTATATTTAAATGGGGCAGTAAAAGACAATGGTGCCCCCGATACAGGTGCTGATGATTCAGGACAATGTTGGGTTTTCAAAAGCCCAGAAGGTAGGTGGAAAAGAATGTCTTATTATTAGAGTGTGTGAAAGGAATTAATTAATTAAAAGAGTGGTGCCCAAACAAATTAATGTAATAGTTAATTACTGTGTTATAAAACAGTGTAATGTAAGAAATTAAGGAAAAGGGCGATTTTTAACATTGGTTTTTACTTTTACGAGAGCCCACGAGTGGGCTTCTGCTTTGTTAGTTTTTCTCTATATCCAAGTCCCTCTTGAGTTTTGACCTACCTATCAAAACTCTCTCTCTCTCACACAGCTGCTCAGGGAAGGACAACAATTAATCATAGACCAAGTAAGAACCCCACAAACTCTTAGTCCTAGCTAGGTCCAAACCCCTGCTGCAAAATTTTAAAGAGATTCTCACTCCACTGTTCTCTCTCTCTCTCTATTCTCTCTTCTCTCCCCAAAGTCCAAACCTTGAAAGAGAAAGAAAGAAAAAGAAAAAAGAATAGTGAGTGATGACTCTGATGAGCTAGCAAGAAAGAGATAGAGAGAGAGAGATGGGGTTGGGTTGATGATGATCTGCTTAAAACCCAAGAAAACCCAACAATTATAAAGATAAAAAAAAGATATCCCTCCAAACCCACCCCCTTCCCCACCAAATGGACTTGTCAAATTTGCAAAGCAACAACAACAACAACAAGAAGCAGCAGAGCAACAACACAAACACAAACAACACAAGTAGTAGTAGTCATCAGCAGCTCCACCAGCACCTTCATCTTCACCAACAACAACAACAAAAACAACAACCGTCTTCTTCACCTTCTTCTTCACAGTTTCATCATGTGGTCCCCTTTGATGGCAGATCTTCAGGATCAGGAGGAGGACCCTCATCCCAGTCTCACCAAGCTGGAGCTGGAGGAGGAGGACCCCCTAATTTCATGGGCTCCATCTCCATCCAAGCTGGCCTCACCTCTACCCACACAACACCAACAACTCCTCCTTCTTCATCCTCCTCCTCCTCTTCCACTTCCACCTCCACCTCCACCTCCAACACCGCTCCTCCTCCTCCGCCGCCGCCGCACTTAGTCGACGCCTCCCTAGCCATCGCCACCAGATCCGAATCCCACTCCATCACCAAGCAGAAAAGTAGTCATCACCAAAATCAACAGCAATTGACAATTGCACCCACTCCACCAGCACCAGCAGCATCAGCAACAGCAGCAGCGAAGCGATCCACCAAGGACCGACACACCAAGGTCGAAGGGCGTGGCCGCCGCATACGAATGCCTGCCACGTGCGCCGCAAGAGTGTTCCAGCTGACCAGAGAATTGAGCCACAAGTCCGACGGCGAGACCATCGAGTGGCTGCTCCAGCAAGCCGAGCCTGCCATCATCGCCGCCACCGGAACCGGCACCATTCCTGCCAATTTCTCCACCTTGAACATCTCGCTTCGCAGCAGTGGATCCACGCTCTCGGCCCCGCCTTCCAAGTCCAACCCCCATTCCTTTCACGGCGCTTTGGCTCTCGCCCACCACCCTCACTACGACGAGCCACCCACTTTTGGCCATTCCGGTTTGTTGGGGTTTCATCAGCACCACCACCAACAACCGCAGCATCACCACCACCACTCTCCTCTTATGACAGCAGATCAAATAGCCGAAGCGCTTCCCAGTGGCGGTGACAGCGGAGGTGGCGGTGGCGGAGACTCTACTGAGAATTATATGCGGAAACGTTTTAGAGAAGATCTCTTCAAGGATGATAGTCAAGGGCGAGGAGGCGAAAGTGGTGGTGGTGGGGGCGGAGACTCACCGTCCGGAAATAAAGCATTTAAGAGCGGTGGTGGTAGTAGTGGCAGCTTACAATTACCGAAACAACAGACGGCGGAAGTAGGATCTTCAGGCCTTCTTCGGCCTTCCAGCATCCTACCCGCCACTGCCATGTGGGCAGTGGCACCAGCCGCAACCAGTGGGACTCCTGGCAGCACATTCTGGATGCTGCCAGTACCCACCGGTTCGGGTAGTCCCGGTGGCCCCTCCATGGCCCTCGGCACGTCTGGAGCGGGTCCATCGGAAGCCCAGATGTGGAGCCATGGGGGGAACTCATTGCAAGCGCCATTGCATTTCATGCCGAGGTTTAATCTTCCGAGTAGTCTTGAATTCCAGCAAGCTGCAGGCAGCCGAGGGAGTTCTCTCCAATTGGGTTCCATGCTAATGCAGCAGCAGCAGCAACAACAACAGCAACATCAACCATCTCAGCATCTCGGCCTCGGAGTCTCCGAGTCCAATTTGGGCATGTTGGCGGCTCTCAATGCTTACTCTAGAGGTGGTCTGAATATGAATTCTGATCAACACCACCACCACCACCAGCAGAGTCAACATCCCTTAGACCATCATCATCAGCAGCAGCACCAGCCTCAAACTACTGATAGTGGAGATGAAGACCCAAACAGTTCTCAATGACATGATGATGAGAATATACAAGATTGGTTAGTTAATTTCTTTATTTTTATATATATGTGTGTGTGTGTGTGTACATTATGACATGCAGCTTCATTAACTCCTTCCAATTTTTCATTATAGGAGGAGCAGGAACTAGAGGTTGTTTGTTGGGTTTGTTTTTTGCAGATTTGGAAATTGAATTTGAATGATGGTGATGATCCATGGATAATCCAACAAATTTGTGTGAAAATTCCATGGATGATCCATCATGTGATGAAAAAAAGATAGGTTTCCTAGCTAGCTAGGTAGTTCTGATCAATGTAGAATTGTTTGTTAAGTTTTGGTCTTTTTTTTTTAATTTGTTTCTTTAATTCAATTTCTGGCTAGCTAGATTTGTGTGGAGGAGATCCAAGGTTGATATGTAATTTGTTAGTTGGGTCCAAAGGGACTAAAAGGGAACATGCAGAGTGAGAGATATTTGTATAGAAGGATATGTCTATTTGTGTTGAGTGATTTTATTTGGTTTGTTTGTAAGAGAAGAAAATGGAAAACAATTAAGCAAAAAGAATATTTAATTAGAGAAAAAAAAACAAAAGTTTTGTTAGTAACTTAGAAGCCAGCAGTAATTAACCATATGACTTTTTATCTATTTCATCTCTTTTGATCACACATTGTAGAAAGCATCTCTAGCTTTTCCCTCTCAAATGGCAAAAAGCTAAAGCCAACAAAAAATCTTGAGCTTCTCTTTATGAGATGGAAAGAAGTTGCCAGATACAAAGACCAGCTCAATGCCTGAATCAACCTTTTTTCTTAGTGAAAAAAAAAAAACAAAACATATAGGACAAGAAGATGAAACCCAGCAGCCAACTAAGATGATGTGTATGTGAGGGGAGAGAGAGAGTGAGAGAGAGAAAGAGCCAAAATTATATAGTAATTTAATCAATCCTAGACAGAGAAGATAGAGAGGGACATTAAAATAAACCTCATAAGGCATGTCAGTTGGGTTTTACCTTCCATTCCACCTCTATTCTTTTTAATTTTCTTTTACATATAAACAGCTTGGAGTGTGTGTCTTCCCAATTAACATTTGCTTTGTGAAAGAGAAAAGATGAGGTATATTCTTATGTATTAATTATATGTAAAAATATATATAATATATATGCCTTGCTCATCAAGTTTTAACTAGCTATATTATTTAATATAGGCATGAACCATGCAAATTAAGTTATCACCAAAACCATGGAAGAAATAATGAAAAATATTCTTTTAATATATTTTATTTTGCATAACTTTCTGACAAGAACATACTATCACATTTTACAAGCTTCTAAAAGTAGGAAAGATAACAAATGATGTGATTTTATTTTTTTGGTATCCATCTGAAAAAGAAAAGAAAAGGGTAAGAAAATGAAAGAATTAAAAAAGAGGAAATTAAAGCTAGCTAGCTGTGAAATGAATGGGGAAAAAAAACCTTGTGCATTGAAGGCAGAGACATTGAGAGTGACTTTTCTTTTGACTTGTACAGTCAATTCAGATGACTTTCTTGTTTTCATTGCTTAATCATTTTCTCCCATAAATGTATGTTTACATGATGTGGGGTTTTGCAATAGGTCCTCTTAGATTTTTTGCTATTTATATCTGTCCCCACTGAATTCTGGTGTTTTCAAGTTGACCCCTTGATCTACTTTTTTATTTTAGTGTGCAAGAGTAGACAGTATGTTATCCCTAAAAAAGCACAGATAGCAAGAGATCTTAAAATCACGTTACACAGTTAATTAAACTGAAGTGAAAACTACCACAGTTGTTCAAAGTTGGGTTTTTTTTTTCGGGTGGTCAAGTTTAAAGTTGATTTGTGTGTATCTATCCAGTTTACCATAAGCCTTATATTTGATAGAGTGAATTATGAAAATATTCCTTGTTACTGATTCCTAATAATATCTCAAATTTGAATTTTCCTCTCTAAATTGATACAACTACCATGTGAGTTTATATATCATGTCAAAATTGAACAGTGGCAGACGCGCTAAGGGACAAAGGGGGTCGAAAGACCCTTCGGACACCGGAGATTTGGCTTGAGAGTTACCGAACTTGAGGCACTTTGACCCCCCCAGATTGTTGCGTGCGACGTTTTACACACCAGGTGTTTGGTTGAATGCCTGAAGGTAGAAACCCTCTGCACACCAGAGGAGGCAAGTCTTTGGACAAGAGCAGAGGAGGCAGGCCGACTTTGCCTAGACCAGTCTCCACACGCCCAGGATACTTAAAAGAATTTTGCTGTTGCTTCGTAGCACCAAACAGAAAAGTATCTTAACTTTAAACCCTCAAATTAAAAATTTTGAATCCGCCATTGAAATTGAATTTAAAATTTGACCCAATCTATGCTTTAATCAAATCACATAAAAATTTCATAGATACAATTATTACAATTTGGAGGCTATCCCACAAGACAAAAATAAACCAGCATGAAGAAGGTGAATGCAATGTGATACTCACCCCTTTCCATGCATTCCCTAACAGTATGCTCCAGCCTTAGTCCTGAGGCTATAATCACATCTAATGCTATACCTGTAGAAAAAAAACACACACACACACACAGAGACAGAGACATCTAATACTACTTGTACAAGTCACAACCATGCATGCAACAAAAACAAAAACCCCAAACGCATCCCTGCACACCAAATGTACCAAGCGGCCAGCCAACTTTGACTATATATTAATGCAGGTTTGAACCTCTTGAGGCCCTAATTTTGCAACATCAACCCATATATGCCTCCATAACTCAAACACCACGTACCAACATTATCCCATTGTCCAAGTGTGTCACCTCTTTGGAGCCCACAATGTATAAATTAAGAGAGCTTTGAGTAAGGATATCCTTATTTAATGAAAAAAAGACATTATTCTATCTTGGATCTACAATTTAATAATTGGAATTATTCATATTTTAAAACATTATTCAAAGATTACCCTGATAAGAAATCAGTCAAATTAAAAACTATTTAGCCAATTTATCACCATCAACATCATTTCTATTTTATCAAACAGACTATGTTTGTTAACGTTTACACTGTTTAAATGACCAAACTATTACTAATTTAGTTGATTTTTAACACAAACAACCCTTGAGGAGCTAGAGACCTAAAAAATGCATGGTTCTAATAGTTGAATTGCATTGCTATGATTGGTGGTACTAAAAGAGGACGTTCTTACTTTTCTTAAAGCAAAAACATCCTTACTTGAAGCTCTTTATATATAGTCCCAAATGATGTTTTCTTCTTCCCAATTAGCACATATAATTAAGCTCAATTGTGTAGGGGCATTTGACCAGCATTAGGATGGAGAATGTGACATTGACAAGAAAAAACATATGCTTTCTTCATTTTTTACATTTGATATCTGAATTCAAAGTCTACCACTTTCCCACCATACTAATATTATTTGAGTTGAAGCTCATGCATGGAGAAAAATAAATAATTTATTTGTATAGTTTTAATTCTTTGCTGTTTTAACCAACTAGTTATTGATGTGGTAAGTTTTGTTTTGTTGGAAGAGATCTCAAATTCTCCCTTCCCCTAGATAAAGAGAAAAAAAAATTGTGTTAACTATTATATATATATATTTTATTAGAGGGAATTGAATCTCAAACTTATCCTATTTTTAATTCATTATCTCATTCTACCTCACCACTTGTACTAATCCCAAAAACAATTATTAGATTTCCAATTAATAGTGCATAATATAATATATTTATCTAAAATAATATAAGGATACAAGAAGTAAATAATATTAGTGAAATTTTCTAAAGCATAAACATATATTTATAATTTCATCAAATCTCAAGAGGATTCAAGATAGTTTATTTATCCTGTAATTGAAGAAAAATAAAGAGTGGTCTCAAGTCAACCCACTAGTGAGTGCATTTTGAAGCCCTAGGCTTGGTAATTGGTAATTACCGTAATAGGCATAGAAGACAAAACTCAACTTTCACCCATTTCATAAGAAAAATGTTAAAATAATATACATTCTTAAATCTTCATAATAATAATCATAAATAATCAAAGAATTAATAATAATAATAATAAATTTATATTTTTTTTTTGTGGGCAATGGGCACCATCGGGGAGGACTCCACTACCCCCGTAATTTACGCAAGAAAAAGCTGAGAATTGGGATTAATTAAATAAATTAAGTAAATTAAATTAATATGTTAAAGTATATAGTTTGACTTGTATTAATAATTTAATAGTATGTTTGTAAAAAGTAAAAAAAAAAAAATTGTTATTTATTATGTGTTACATTTGTTACTGTTGGGGAAAGGACATGGTTACTGAGTTGTGCTTATCCTGAAATGAACTGATGAGTACAGAGTACTGTTCATAAGTGAATGGACGGTCAGGATTGAATGGATTTGATCTGCTCAATCTCAATGGTCACGGAGCACCAGTACTTACTTTATATATTTGTCCTCTGGGAATAAAAAGATCATTAATTATGCTCCCACGCGCTTCACGTGCTCCAATCATAGGTGTTGTAAGTGCGGTTTTGGTAATACCCGACAGCCATACGGCGCGTGGTCCAAAACAGCACACTCGCGACACAGATTGGTAAGAACATATTTTCGAAATTAGGGGTTTGGCTTTTTTTTTTGTGGAAATTTAGTGTATGAACTTGGATTATTTTTAATTAGGTATTCAAATTATTATTTGTATCAATTTTATATCTAAATTTTTACTTTGCTCCAATTTGGTATTTAATGTAATTTTTATCAAATAATACAAACAGACAGTGTCAAGTTAGAATATTTTAGTCAGTCCAAGTTTGTGAATGGACTGAATTAGCCTTGGATACAATACATGTGCAAGACCAAATTTTGTTAGTACACTGTACTACATACCAAATTGAAACAAAATAAAAATTTGGGTATGAAATTATGGCAAATAATAACTTGGGTATGTAATTGAGATAAGGACCAAAGTTCAAATACTAGAAGACTATTAGTATGTGTATTAAAATTTGTTCACTAAATAATATGGATGTATTTTATTTGTTCAAATATGAAAACTACTAAAAGGCATCAACTCTTATCTCAATTGATGTTGCAGTATTTCATTTATTTGTATCTAGGTCCACTATGAACCTCATTTATTCACAACAAATAAAAAACTGACATCTCATCTATCATATTAATTGGAATGAAATTTGGTGCCTCTAATATTATTGATTCTAATAAGATATTGATATGTGTACTAACATATCATTTGGTACACAGGTTTTTGTGCAATTTAGTATTCTAGCAATATTGATCCTACAAATATATAAAATATATAGGATAATTTCAGAAAATAATACCTGTGGTTTGGGTGTTTGGCCATATGTATACAGACACAACATAATCAAAGTTATAGTAAAGAGGGCAAATTTTTTTATGCGGTGATAACGTAGTATGTTAACATAATAGAGTGTTTCTCTTCTACGGAAGGAGAGATGCAGAATAGGCGCGGTTAACATAATAAATTGCTTCTCTTCTACAGAAGGAAAGATGCAGAATAGGCGCGGATGGAGAAAGAGAGGAGAGAGCGATTACTGTGCACTGTGTAGGGAGGGGGCCACCTCTGTGTGTGTGTGCGCTTTTTCTCTACTTTTCCTCTATAACACGTTTATAATCATTAATACTTAAATTTCAAATTCTTAATTAGTGTACACATGTTATAGCTCCCAAATAATAAGGGTGAACGAAGTAAAGATTATAATTAAAGCTAGATTTAGGATGGTTTCCTTGGGATGTAAAAATGATTATACACATGCAAACGGTATATCAATTATTGTAGCGAGAAATGATTATAGTACGCTATCAATGGTTGCAGGTCTATTAATTGTAGGTTTGTCAATAATTGTAGATTAAAATGTAAACATTTACGATCATTGATATCTAAACTTTATATTTAATTAAACGGTATATCAATGATTGTAGGTTTAGGGTTCAAATTATGCAGTTAACCTCACATACAATACTTTTTTAATAAAGAAAAAAATAATACTTAAATACTACCTACTGTAGAGAGAAATGGCAAAAATAAAAGATAACTTTGGAGACTAATATTTTCTCCTGACCTACTTATAGTTTCTCTTATATTTTCTCTTTGAAACTAGAAAGATTGAAAAATTATATGTAGGTCAAGAGAGAAATGATTTCTCCCCCATTTTCTCTTGCCTATCCGAAAAAAAAGAAAAGGAATAAGAATGGGAAATTATATATATGTATATATATCTCTCTCTCTCTCTCTCTCTCTCTCCTTACTAAAACTACCAAATATTCTGTTAAAGAGAAGCCTTCAAGTGCAATTTCCTTCCATTAAATTGGTTGTTAATGCATACATTGGTGGATGACTAATTGACCATCACATTTTTGCACCCTCTGGTTTTCTATCCCAAATGCAAGTTACTTAAAGACTCTTGGTTTGCTCTCCTTGTATGCACATGAAAAATTAGAGTGTGGTTAAAGATCAACTTGGAAAGTTAAAACAAGTATATGAATTTTTGGAGGTAATTACAGAAATGATCTATTTATTATTCACCAAGTCAAACTAATTGGAAAATTTTGCCTCTCAATTTTATACCAATAAATTGACTTTGAGGGACAAAATTGTCCATTTTAGACTAAAACAGAACACATAAGACAATTCGTAAAACAATATAAAATTTGTGGTCAAAAACGAGAAAAGAATAAGTGCCACAAATATACAGTTTCGGTTTACAAAGACACAAATTGGATTTGGAGTCAAGACATGGACCTACCAAATCCAGCGAATTCTCCGATGCGCAAGAGAGTTATAATAATAGGACGCATAAACTTGCATTTGTCCAGAAACACTGAAAATAACTAAAAAATGAATGACATCATGAAGAGTACACATTTGGTAAGCAACATGTACATAACAAAAGAAGTTTAGCAGTACCTTTGAGACAGTTTTGCATTGTTTATCAGTCAACTCTGACCACTAAAATTGGTCTTTCAAGATACTATAGCTGTACACATTATAACCTTTCTATGCACACAATACAAAATGATACCATCAAGCAATTCTGAAGCTTCATCGTGATCCGTTGCGCTTAAATTATGTACAAATTGGTGGAAAACATCATCCTGTTGCAATAAACGCAACATAAGACCAAGGGATTATTATCATATCAATAAAATACAACTGCAAGGTAACCCATCCAAAAATTTGGTTTTGGAATGAAAAATTCACGAAAATTTATGTCCAAATGGTACAATTTTGCCTTACTATTTAAATTGTGCAAGCATTAAGCCAAACTTCTTAGAGATCTTTCTTTTCTTGCGGCTGTTCTTGAGATTTCAGGGGAAACAGAGACAACGCCAGCATCCTATTGAAAAAGATCAATCAAGACAAACAGAAATGCCACCGTTATACTAGTAAAACTCAAACAATGCTAGTTCTTCAATTTCCAGACCAACTATTTAACATTAGACAAAATATAAATTATTTCATTCGACATATATTATTTTTCATTTCTGACACATACTGAACATGTCAAACACATGCCAGCCACATGTACCCGAGTCTGTGTACAAGTGTCAAACTATCACAGGAGACCTGAAGAAGTACTCGTACCTTTTAGAGTTCAATGCATAATCTCCACTTTTAATACAGAAATATCCCAACAGAAAATAAAAAACAAACCATTCTATATTTCAATTATGTATTAACGTATTTTGAGCACAGAGATCATAAGTAATGAGAATAGCTTACGACAAAGTATTGGCGACATTAAATATTGGAAGCCTTCCCAACACTGCACCTCCCCATTTTGTTCTTAGAGAAGAAATAACATGCTCAGCCTCTGAACCTGTTGCTGTCAAAACAAACTGAAAGACATCTATCGTTAATTCATTAGTCATTACCATAAATGTCCATAATAGGAGCACAAGCCAACTTTTAGGCACAAAGCCAGTCGTTACAAAATTAAAAATAAAATATTATATAAGTATGGTTAAATATACCAATGGAAAGAGTATAGCCATAAACCCGTAGCTCACAAGAGGTGAGAAAAAGAGAACGGGCAGAACACAAGGGCTTCCTGCAGAGCCATTGAAGATATGAATACCTCAAAACATGTAAAAGGAATTTTGAATCCAGGTAATATGACTATATCTAAGTACATAAGATCCCTACAGCATAAAAGTGAAGACAAAATTTATCACATTTTGATTTCCACATAAGTGAAGACACATCAACGTTTGCTAATTAATTTAAAAAAAAACATCATGGGTCATGGATAACAACGTCCCTATTTCCGTTCCATCCCCAATGAGTTGGAAGGCCAAGGTGCCTTCCAAAGTCAAATTCTTTGCTTGGGTGGTTTCTCATGGTAGAATAAATAACTAAATACCTATGAGGTCTTCCAACAGAAGAGACCATAATTATGTTTATCCTCTCACTGGTGCATTATGTGCAATGGGGCTCTTCATTGCCCAGAGACTTAGAATTGTGGCATAATTTTGTTTCAGGTTGCTAGGTTGAGTTGGTTGTAATGCCTTGTTTGGCCAGTTTTTGTGCTTTTGATGGAGGGGAGAAGGCTAAGTGCTGTGGAGATGCAGTGTGTTGGGCCACATTTCAGGTAATTTGGACAGAAAAAACAGCTTAATTTTTTGAAGGAAGGGGGAAGATTATGCAGATTCTTATGGGACAAGGCTAGATTTTGGGCTTTGCTTTAAGGCATCTGTTTCCTCTACATGAGATCGCCGCTTCTTTCTTCAAATTTGGATCGGGAAGCTTCTATCTCTTAGGCTATTTGTTTGCTGTGGCGATTTGGCTATATTTTGGATCGGCAAGGCTTTTGTCTTGTGGCTAAGTCTGTTCTAGCTTAGGTTGAGCATCTGCAGTCTTATGTTGACCACTGGTCCACTTTGATTGTTCCAATTTTTTTATTAATATAATCATTAATCATTCTGTTCCCGGCCCAGCTTTCTATAAAGAACAAAAACAAAACTGATTTATTTATGTAACACTTCAAAATGCAAATCAACTGAAACAATGACTCCAGAAACAAAGCATATTTACCAAAACCAGCAAAAAATTCCCAGTTAGATTCAAAGAAGTCTAGCCTTTTGTCCAGACCAACTTCAGAAAAATTCCATTTGTACCTAAAAGGTTCAAAAGGTGCAATTAGCACATATCTACGCAATTAGTATGTGGAAGACATTAAACAAAAAAGGGATCTGCATCACATACTCAAAACAGTAATAGGCATACATCCAGGAAAGAAGTAGAAAATTTAGCGCCTTCCCCACATACGGTATAAATCCTGTCACATATACCTGCAGACGCCATCAAGTCTGTCACCTCTATGATCAATACACCCAAGTAAACACAGAATAAGACATATATATTACCTCTAGGAAGAAGCAGGTCAAAAGAAGCAATGAATACAGCTGCTCTCCTATTCCAATCATGACCCTGCAGATTCAACAGATTCATACACAAATGTGAAACATAATTGTCTACTCAAGAAGATATGCCCCAATAACATTAAAAAATGAGGCTGTATTTAAGAATCATCAACATCAATAAAGTTAAACTTTACCCTCCCAGGCCAGTAGGTCTTTGCATAACAGCCGCATTTTGTAAGGTCAATGCCTCATTGTGTCTGATAGGATCCAATGTGGTAGGCTGAGTTCTTCCCATTGCAGCAAATCCATACTTAGCAATGTCATTGTACCTTTGGTTAAAATTGTACATTTGGATAAGCAAATGGTTGAAGTTGGAAAGAAAAATGCACTGGACCGCATATGATACGAAGAAATAAAAAGACTAGCAAATAAAATTGAGGGAAATAAAATAAAATTAGAAACTATCATCACTCTAATCATGATGTATAATGGGATCAAAGGGACCTTCAGAACTTCAATAATTCTGTATGAGGGCACTAATTAGATATAAAGATATAGATGCATATCTACTTAGGCTAAGCTCATACCTATGGTTATTAAGCAAAAACAACCAAATAGTGCAGCGGTAAAACAATGAAGCAGAAGGGGGTAAAGTACCAGATGTTGCTCAGGATAATGCTGAATACATACAATGGGTAGAACCAAGTTACCTGCAAATAAAAAATCAGAAAACATGCTCAGCCAATGACAGTGAACTGAGAAAATTCTATGGAACTAATTCCTTTATTGATAACAAAACCCACAAATCAACATATTATCTCACAATTTTGCCATGTTATCTACAGTAATACCTTATTTTTGCCTGAATCTACACCATACACTTACTATACCATTTTGGGACATTATCCAGGTTATGTGAAAGGTGATAACTCCATATCTACTGGATGAACACTAAATTCCCACAGGTAAAGTTCTATTAAATTACCTTTAAAAGGGTGGCATTTATCTGAAAAGTGCGGATTTCTGTTTTTGGTAACCAGGCAGAGCAACTATGCGTGCAATTTGATGGAGGTCCTAAAAGATATTCCAAATTAAAGATGAAAAAAGGTGCAAATCTAGTTTTCCACAAATTTCAGCAATTGGGCTTCATTCATTCTAAAAACTGAAGAAAAAAAAATTGTACCAACTTGATGATCGACGAAGAAAGATCAGTACTTATTTTAGGCATAGTATCAAGCTTAGAAATGAGATTTATTTAATCCAGTTTTTCTTTATTGAAATTGGAATTTAGAATTTAATTATTTTCCAGTTTATATTGATTAGAGTTTTAGGAATCAAAATCATCCAAACCTCTGTCCCAAATGTATCACTTGAATTATTTTTCCTTATTTTCTATTATATGTAGTGTCTCCAATCAAATCTAATTTATTTGGATCTTTTCGTGTTAGTTCTTCTCAACTTAGTTTGGTCAGCCTCTTGGTATTTTAGTTTCTAATTTAACTTGTTGACCTTTAGTTATAGATACTTATTAGTCTACTCTGTATACTACCTACGCTTGCTGTCTCTTTGCTTATCACCAATAGGAGCCACTCCTATGTTTCCCTAATAGATTTACGTTTCATTTTTCCTTTTCTTGTCACACCTATCATCCATTTTACAATTCTCATTTCCACTACATAGATCCATTGCTCTTGCTTGTGCTTTAATGCTCAACATTCTACCCTATGAAGAATAGCTGGCCTAATTAGAGTTTTAAAGAACTTCCCTTTTAATCTAATTGGTATCATTTTATCACATATGATACTAATAGCTTGTCTCCATTTTCTATCTTGTTCCAATTCTATTTTATACATGGAAAAAATAAAATAATAACAAAAATTTTGAGTTTATCCACAAGGGCGTGTGTCCTTGTACTGTTCCACAACTATAGAAGCAAGTTGATTGTTGGACTATTCTTTCTTTTTTTTCCTATACTTTGGTCCGCAATTAACATAATCCAATTTTGAACATCAATACATAATTCATGCATCCACAATGACAACAAAATACTTTATATGCTAACGAGCAAACGGTGCATAACACACATGTCCAGACTTGTAAAAATAAAATTAAACATCCAAAAATTCAATGACGCATTCCCAAAAACTTCTTTTGCCACAGATGAAAAGATTAGCAAACTTAATTTTACATAAAAGTTAACGGAATGCTGTATAAGTGAGAGTATGAAAACTCACACAAGTGGGATTACGAAAAATGAACTTGATATCAACTGCATACTTACATAAAAGAGTTGTACGAGTCCAAGACGTAAGAAGGAATAAAATTTCAAAATTCCACCATATGTGCAGAATTCTTGAGAAGTAAATTCTGGGCATTTATCAGGTAATATCCAGTGCAGAGCTGGAATGATGACTGAGTTAAGGATAATTATACTGCACATAGACAGGTTGAGAATTAAATTACAAGACTCAGACATGCATGATTTAAAATGCACCAGTCCACCAAACCACTTGAAGCACTTTCATGAGTAGTTTCTAATTTACAAATGACTTTGCAGTGGTTATACTGAGAAATTAATCAATTCAGGCAGAAAACCAAATATAAGCATATAAAAGCTTGACAGTAATAAGAACCCAACTTCAGTGAGAAAAAAATACCATTTAGATGGATAGAAGTGTGCAAGCACTCTATAGCATGAAAACCACATTAAATTGGTTCATATAAAGCACAATATAATCAGACAAAAGAATCATACATAATCCTGTTAATTAAGCTCCTTCATTCAGTCTGGTTCAATTTGATGCAAAAAATACTATTTTTGAACCAATGTGGTATCTGCAAACCAGCCCACAGGAAGTAGTGTAGCAAAGTTGAATATTAAATTCTTTAAGGCAGCAAAATAAAGAAAGTAAATCACAGAGTCAGATTCTATTGGATTGTATGATAGTGTGACAGAGGGTAGCCCTAAAGTGGGTTCCATTCTAGAGAAGATTCAGCTCTTTAGATTAAATATTATTGTGGTTGCAGATCTGGACCACACGTTGTAAGCATGAACCTAAAAGTAACACGTACCAAAAAGTTAGTACAATGTTGAGTTCATATTGAGATGTACCAAGAAGGTGATTACACTTTGGAGATATGCTGTCCTGGCTCTTTTGTGGTGTGTTTTTTGGTTGTAACGGAACAAGAGAACCTTCAAAAGTAAGGAGGAGGAAGTGGTAGAAATTTGGACTAGGGTTAGCTGAATGCTTCTCTTTGGGCATCTTTGTCAAAACACTTCAAGGATGTCCCCTTAACTTTGATTTATCTGGAATGGTATGCTATGTTGATCAAAGTTGACTGGTTTTGTTTTTTATTGTTTTAGGGGGTTTTGCTTGGTTTCTAGTTTATGTGTTCCTGATGGACTTCTTGTCCATATTGTTTCATATTATCTTTTTCTTTCCTACCAAAAAAACCAATGTTGAGTTTACATTGAGCACTTGACTACTAATTTGATTATAGTTTCAATTTTTCTTTTATGAAGAAGAAGAAGGAATTATTCATAGAAGTTTTTCCAATAAACTGAAAAATTACTTCATAAGACAATCTCTACAATCTAAGCGACTTTCAATCAATTGAATTATCCCAAACCAATATCACTACTTTGCACATATGTGAATATTTTAAATAGAACAAGTGGTTGATTTAAGTGCCAAGGAAGTGGCTGGAAAGATACATGTAAAGGAATGGCTAAAATATCAAGTAATGCATCTCAAAAATCTTCTTTTGCTTCACTCCTATTTCAAGATTCTCCTGATTATGTTGATAAGGGTTCATACGCGGTCTACTGTCCACTATCACCAAGCCAATGATGAAGCGCTATTATGATGAGAAATGGATGTTTTGTGCATTGATATTGAACTGCTGCTAAGTTGTTTGGTTTTAGTATGAAAAAAGAAAGTGCATAGAAATTATAAACAACAAGGAGGACGACATACCTTCTTTGCTCATCCTTATCCCTCTAGTTGAATCAACAGAATTTGTTACATCTTTCAGCCTAGACCTAAGAACATCTTATTATAGCAAGCCTAGATTCGTTTCTGTTTATCCCCCCTAAATTGACATCTTTCACTCGCCTAGTGTTAGACACCACAAGATAAGAGCAACATAACGAGAAGAAAAGGAAACAATGCAAGATCCAAATTTGAACACCATTGCTCATCATCATTTTGCTTCAACAGTACTTTAAGAGTAGTAGACTGTCTACAAACTCTCTCAAACGTAGAATAAATATCAAAAAGTGGTTAGTCTAGTTTTTGACATTTTTAACCCCACACGAAAGGATCAACAAAACCTGATTTGCATCCTATATTGAGCACCCTACACAGACTTCACCAAAATGGTCAACTGCTCGCATCTCCAAAATGTTGTAAGAATTACCTTATGAACACTACATGCAGATAGTCTGAGATTTTAAAAGTACTCTAAATAGGAGGAAAAAAAAGAGTAAACACTCGAGAAGCAATTAAACATAATCATCTTGGGGTGAGAAAATACTCCTATGATAAAATAAAATACAAATTTCTAGAAACAAATTGTCTGCAAATACTCTAAACCAGAAGATACATCTTTCAAGAAATTCTATGGTCCCAAAACTACTGTAAAACGGGGTAGGAAACCATGCTTAGTTTAATCATAACATACTCCATTGCTAAAACAACTTGCACCATGGAAAAAAATAAATTTAAAAGGTGCACTAAATGAGTACTGCAAGCCTCATAATCAATGGAAAAGAAAAAAAAAAAAAACTTGAACTGTGAAAAAAACACAAGGAAAGCAGAGAAAATTTCACAGAGAGAGAGAGAGAGAGAGATTACCTTCCTAAGAAAATGAAACCATTTAATAGAAAACACTGTCCTGTACGTATCGTAAGGTTTCTCGACCTGCCACAAGGATTAGGATGATAAAAAAAAAAAAAAACCAAATAAACCAGAAGTTAAGAATTTAGTCCCGTTTGGTTACTCAGAAAGTGAAGGAAAGTTTATCGAACGCCTAAGAGGGAACCATATTAAAAAGAAACACTCAGCTGACCCTATTAGCACTGTTAGACTAACCCAAACCTCCCCCAAAGCGAAAAATAATAATAAATAAAGAAATGAAAAAAAAAAAANATGAAAAAAAAAAAAAACCATTTTTTCCTCTTGTTTGTTCAGTTTTCTCGACAGCCAAACAAGAAAGTAAAATCAATTTAAGCAAGAAACAAATAAACTAAAGCGTGCAAAGGAAGTAATTATTTAAAGAGAGAGAGAGAGACCTGCGGCAGAGAATAAAGACACGGTGAAGACAACATGCTTCTCTGAAGCCCTCAAGCCAAAGCAGCGTGGCTTGCTTTGATTTTGCTCTGAAAGAGTTTATCAATGGCCGCATAGCTTCCATTCTCAGAACTAAAATTAATTGAAAGCGAGCGAGAGACGCATACAAACTCAGTTTTCTACTTTTCTGAGAGAGACTTGTATAATAAGGATCGCCTGTTTTCCGGACAACTGAGAACTGGAAAGGGTATCTTTCCAATGTAACCCGCCGCCACGTCAGCAATCGCCACCAACAAGAATCTTTTAATATTATAATCTCAGAAAAGTGATTTTGTGTAACTTTCACGCTTCATCAAAAATAAATTTGTATAAATTACACTTTTTTTAACATAATGTCGTAAAAATAATATAATAAATGAAGACATTGTAAAATGTGATTGTTAAAATAAAGTTTAGTAATTTAAAAAATCATCTTACCAGTTACCACCTTAAGACGTAGAGAAAATAATGAAAACTTATAAAACTTAAAACAAAATAAAATANACTTAAAACAAAATAAAATGAAAAAAACAATAAAAATGTTGATGGACACGTGCAGACCATAGGCTAGTATCTTATATCTGTACTATTTTAGTCTATTACTCTAAAAAATTATTTTTTTACTAAAGCGTAATAAGAATATAAATATGTTCTAAAAGTTTTTAAAATTTTTTTTATTTCAGTGATGGAATCAAAAGTAGGACCTCTTGTGGAGATAAATACCACTGCAAGCTTTGGTATATTTTTAAAATTTTAAAACCAATTCCCTAATAAAAATATATAAAATTACATTCAAATGGATAAAATATTTCCAAATTATATAATTGGTAGTGTGAATTTTCTTTTGACATAAAGGTCAATGAGTTTTGAAATTTTATCTGATTAATAAGCTTAATCCATTTGTTGTTGCCATGTATTTTAATGTGTTGAAAAATACTAATTTGCCCATTCTTTCTTTTTTTAATTTTATTTGGACGTAAAATTATGATGTTGCTTTTAATTTGGTTTAGGATATTTAAACCAAGATAGATATCCCAAAGCTCAGTGGAAAGAACTTCACCTTTGCCAAGATTAGAAGCAAAACCAAACAACCACCGACCAAGGTAGTCTTTCAAGACACAACCAGCACTAATATGTCAAGAGTTACCACATCCACTCCTTCATCATTCAACTTAATCCAACCCTCAAGAGGAGAGGACCAAGATGAATGAGGAACTTAGAAAGGCTAGTATTAGCAATATCAACCTAATACCACTCCTTGGCATAGGAAAGAATTACATTAGCAGGACAAGGAGGAAGAACGAAGCCATCATCAAAAATCGACTTAGCCTGCCATCTCCAAATAAACCAGCAAGTGAAACAAAAGATGAGTCTCCATTCGAAACCAGTAGAAATTCTGATTTTGGAAAAAGGTTAGAATGCAGCAAATCAGGAAAACTAAGATTAGGGGAATTTAACAAAGCAACATGCATAGCTAAGTTTTCCTAAATAACATGAGATCTCTCACAATCATTGAAGAGGTGCTACATTGAATCAATGGTGTGAGAGCAAAAGGGACAAGAAGGTCAGAAGTCATGCGTCTCTTTTATTGCTGCTCATTAACAAGCAATCTATCCAAACACATAAACCAAAAGAAATTTCTAATCTTAGGGGGATGTTAAGCTTCCAAAGAAAGAACCAATCCCAAACAATCCGACTACCAAAGCCAATACCCAAATCATAAGCTAAGCTAACCAAAAAAAAAAAAAAAANAAAAAAAAAAAATAGAAGAGGTGCCACCCCAAATACAAGAATCAATACACATATCTTGGCAAGGACGAAGCTAGAAAATAATACATTTGGGGCCACCACAGGGTAATGATTGATTAACGACTAGTCTACTTTAATATTCACTTGATTGTTTCAAAACCTCTAAATAAAATAAAAAAATATATAGAAATTTATGATTAAATACTTAGTTTCAATACTTTTTAGAAAATCAGTTTTGCTCATAATTTTTAGGTTTGACTACTAACTAATGAACTTGATTTTTAGAATAGGTCACAAATTTACAGCCCCTTTGTTTTGGGCTTTATTTGTTTGAGAAATTTGTCCCTCTACTGTCTTTTGGCCCACATATGATGGGTCTTATATAAAATTTATAAAGTTTTGACAAAATTGTCTTTGATACTTTTATATTGTCTTGGAAATTAGTTAATATAGTCTCAACTTCAGTTTTAGTTGTAACTGTACGATACTCAACTTCAAATTTAGTTGTGAATGAATGACAGTCACAGCTAAATTGTGATACAGTCACAGTTAGGTGGTGACTGAATTGAAATTTTTTTTAAGAAAAATTGTATTACAATATAGTATAAATAGAGGTCAAAAACAATACTTTTACACAAAATAATACTTAGTATAATGGTAGGAGTTATCTTTTTCAACTTACTAAAACAATCACAACTAAATTGTAAAACAGTCACAGTTAAGATGTGATTGGATTGATTTTTTTTTGTTTTAATACAATATAGTATAAATTAATGTAATAATATGGATGTAATATATATATATATATACATATATATATTTTATTGTAGCGGCATGTGATGTAATATTTGTGAATTATAGTATCCTTTACTATATTATTATGTTTGACTTTTCAACTACTACCTAATCTAAAATGCTATTAAATTTTGGTATTTAAACTAAAAAATTATTAAATTTTGGTATTTAAAGTCAATTAACCTAAAAATATAAGACATCAATCTTAAGAAAAACAACAGCTTGGTTGATCAACAAGAAAAAATACATAAAATAGCATACAAATAATAGAGAGAAAAATGTAGGAACATCATATTTAGCTATTGTAATTATTATATTTTGAAATTACGATGAGTTTTTCAAAATAAGTCTTCTATAAAATGCATATGCTATGCATTTTATTACATATAAAGCAAGGCTTACAAAATTATAATATCTGAGCAGCACAAAATATTGGCTAAATTACTATTTATTAGAATTACAATTGTCCCCTATGAGTACTTATATAATTTATATTTTAGAAAAATTTGTTTGCATGTGAAAATTGGAAATCAGGAAAATTATTGTGGTAAAGATATCAATTGATTAAGGGTAACAAGGTAAATATGGTATAAGTAATATTCAAAAAAGTTAACTAAAAATATTGGAGGGGGACACATGTCCCCCTTGATCCCTTCACAGCTCCGTCCCTATATCTTGGCAAGACAAATTGAGACCGTTCCTAATAGTACCCCAATTGTAATCACCCCATCATATGTACTAATAGTGAAAAATTCAAGATAGTAGGTGAACATGGCATTCATATGGAAGAAGGGTGCAATTAAAGTACTGGATGGAGCCAAGATAAATATAGGCTATAAATAATTTGGTTTACCATCTTTTATATTCGCAGAACACTTATATTTCTAGCTACCATCTTATAATTAGAATTGAGTTATTATTATATTTAAACTTTGTTTACACAGCTCTTAATTATAATTTAAATAATTTTTGTACGCATATTTCATTTTCTTTTTTATATTGATATATGCTGAAACTTTTGTATTGATATATGTTAAAGCAATAAAAATTAATGGCTCATTTACAAATTAGTCCATCAAACTATAGGAGTACTTTTAAGTTGCTCCCTAAATTAAAAAAACTTACAAGCACATTCACATACTATCTGAAATCATGCAACGTTAATGATTCCGTCTATTATTCCATTAAATACTGACATGGCTTTGCTAACTAGGTTTTTCTCAATGACGTGGATGTCATGTGGATGCCACGTAGATGTCATGTGGATGCCACCAAATTAATAAAAATGCTCAATTACAAATTAACTTATTGAACTATAAGGGTACTTTCAAATTACTCCCTAAATTAAAAACTTACAAAATAAGGGGTACTTTTAAATTGCTCCATAAATTAAAAAAACTTACAAAATAATAGAATTTTTTTTCTCTCTCCTCCATCTATTTCTCTCTCTGATTTCGTTTTATTTTTCTTCTTTTTTTTCATTTTTAAATAAATCACAAATACATTTTACATAAAAATAAAGAGTTAATTACAAATAAATCAATAAATCAATAAAACATTTCACAATTACATTTTAATCAATACACTTTTTCATAATTTCATTTCATTTACTATTGACCAAAAGCAGATTGGCCTTAGTGACTAAAGTGAGATATGATTTCAAAACTCATTAACCATTATGGGAAAAGAAAATTGACATTAACCATTATGTAATATTAAAATGTTTTATTGATTTAAATATAATTTTATATTAAAGAAGAACTTACAAAATAATAATAAAAAACTTTATTCTTTCTTTCTCATTTTTTTCTCTCCTTCTCTCACTCTCTCATTTTGTTTTTGTTTTCCTTCTTGTTTTTTAATTTTATTATGGTAAATTAATTGAATTTAATTATGATGAAAACTCACACTACATATCTGTACATGGTTTTTTTTTTCTTTTTTTTGAATCCTATACGAACTAACAAGTTTAGGAATTTCAACTACAACTACATTAACCCCAATCTGAGCCCCCCAAAATTTGGAAGCTCAAAGTTTGCCTTTTTATTTCTTGGTTTTCTTCATGATTGTCTTTGATTTTCTATCTTAAAGTTTTTCTTTTGGGTTTTTTTCGGGTGACAATGGGTCTTCACCTCAAGATATGATGGTGAGTGGGATATCAAGATGTGAAATTTTTGGAACCTCTTGTCCAACGTCATCCAATTTATCAACTTTCTCAAAGAGGTTATAGATTAGAAAAAGTTGATAAATTAGATGAGGATAAATAAGAGGTCCCACAAATTTCACATTTTGATATCCACTCAAGTGATCACAACCACTCTTGAGGTGTTGAAAACCCATTTTCAACCAAAAAAAAAGCCCCAAAAAGAAAAACCTCAAGATATAAAATCAATGAAAATGAAAAAAAGAAAAAGGCTGATTTTGAGCTTCCAAAATTTGGGGGCCTCGCGTTGGGGTTGATGTATTTATAGTTGAAATACTTAAGCTTATTATTTTATTTGAGATTTTGAAAACATAAAAATAAAAAAATGTACAAATCTACGATGTAGGTTTTTATTATAATTAAGTTCAATCAATTCACCATAATCAAATTCAAAAACAAGAAAAAAAACTGAAATCAAAGAGAGAAATAGATGGAGGAGAGAGAAAAAAATTCTATTATTTTGTAATTTTGGTAATTTTTTTAATTTAGGAAGCAATTTGAAAGTACTACTTATTTTGTAAGTTTTTTACATTTATAGAGCAATTTGAAAGTACTCCTATAATTTGATGGGCTAATTTGCAATTGAGAATTTTTATTAATTTGTTGTCCACGTGGCATCCACATAACATCCTCGTCATTAAAAAAACTCAATCAGCAAAACCATGTCAGCACTTATCGAAATAATGGACAGAATCACTAATGCTGTATGGTTTTAAATAAAGTTTTTTACATTTATAGAGCAATTTGAAAGTACCCCTATAATTTGATGGGCTAATTTGCAATTGAGAATTTTTATTAATTTGTTGTCCACGTGGCATACACATAACATCCTCGTCATTAAAAAAACTCAATCAGCAAAACCATGTCAGCACTTATCGGAATAATGGACAAAATCACTAATGCTGTATGGTTTCAAATAATCTGCGGATGTGTTTGTAAGTTTTTTTAATTGAAGGAGCAACTTGAAAGTACCCCTATAGTTCGATGGACTAATTTGTAATTGAGTCAAAATTAATTATAGTATTAGGATACAATTGCAAATAAGTTTTGGAAATAAAGGCTAATAAAATTCAATTGAAAAATATTAGGAGAAAGACGTCACCACCAATTCAATACGTTTTATTTTTTGGACAGCCATGTATAAGTATAACAATAACCAGGTTGCCTTGGGAAAGTAATAATCCTGTTTAAGTAATAAAGTTAGAGTTTAATAATTAAACTCTTTGCACGTGTCAATAATGGACCGGGCCGACTATCCTCTCTCTCCTATATACCTCTAAGGTCTAAGGCAAGTTGCAACTCTTTTATTTTTGTTTTTCTTAATCCAAATCCTTGCTGCCCTATAAATAAAGGGACGATTGCTTTTTATTTTTTCATAAAAGTTCATAGCTGCCTTTCCTGATTCACGTGAAGCAAGGCTTAAAATTATGGACTCAGGTATGTTTTCCAAAGATCAAATATGTTTTCCATAGTTCAGATTCAATATATGTGTTAATACTATTTACTACTTTTCCATAAGATCAAATTATGTGATATCATATACTGCAAATATTTCTAGATATAAAAACAGTATAGAAAATTAATTGCAAAAGGTAATTTAAAAATATCCCTTGATCAATAGATTATGATTGACGGTTTTGAGAAATATGCAGTGGTGTTAAGTGTTAAATTTGCATAAACACGATCATATATATACTGTTTAATTATTACTAAGTGAGAAAATAAAGTTTATAGAATGATGAATTTCTTATTTAGTATTAGTTAGGAATAGTAAGTTGTATGTATTTCGATTTCCATAATATATGGTGTATGCGTCCGATTAATATATCCAATTTTACTTTGTTGATTTGAAAAGAAGAAAATAGTCTGTACGAAATTAAGTTATCAATATTTTGATCATAAATATATTTTCTTCTTTTTCAGATTGGGCGGAATTGCTTGAGCACTTTTTAGATTCAATTTTAAAGAAATTAGTGCCATTACCAGGTTATCATTCGTTGTTAGATTATTGGCGATTTAGTGTTGTTTGTATATAATGGCAATGTGTAGCAAAAAACAATTTCAAGTTGACAAGTAGACATCAACCTCCAATGCTTTTGATTTCCACCGACAAAGAAGACACGTGGAATATATACAATGTCATGGAAAGCAAAGTTATTGTAGTGCAATTAAGCTTCCGAATAAGCGATTTTGTGGGTCTTCAAAAGGATGGCTAATAAGTGTAGAAGAAAATTTCGCAGTAACTTTGGTAAACCCATTCTCAAGGATTAAAGGGAGGGAAGTGAAGAAAAACTCAGTCATTCGTCTTCCTCCACTAACTAGTCCAGATGGGGGTTGGGTTGTACACTATAACCATTATGTCTTCAAGGCTACAATTTCAGCAGACCCAATTATAAATGCAAATGATTGCATTGTTGTGGTTATATATGCGGATGTTCTTGGGTTGGCTTTCATTAGACTTACCAAAGACACAACATGGACTTATGTTAATCAAGAGAATCGCTTAATTGATGAAGTTGTTTCCATTGAAGATAAATTTTATGCTATTGATCAGTGGAGCAAACTTTTATCTTTTGATTTTACTTCGCCGTCCAATGTGAGTGTAAAATATGTTGCACCAAGCTTACACGAAGAAAGAAGTAACAAAAAGAGATATCTTGTGCATTTAGATGATACAAAATTCTTGATGGTTGAAAGATATATTAGGGATTATGATGATAGATATATAACAACACAATTCAAAGTTTTCAAATTGAATTTCGAAGAGGGTGAGTGAATTGAGAAGAGTACCTTAGGTGATATTTCTCTTTTTGTGGGCGACAACTCTACAATTTATGTTTTGGCATCAAATATTTCAGGATGTTTATCTGATTCAATATATTTCAATCATGATGATCAGCAAATGTATTATGATCTGCAAGCACCTTATGATTTTGGTGTATATGATTTCAAAAATCGAAGATTTCTAGAGCCTTATAACATATACCCCAAGACTCTATTTGATATGGCCAGGCGACCTCCAATTTGGGTGGTACCAAGTCTTCAAGCAAGCTAGCTGACAAAGTTCTTCTATATCTTCTTATTTAAGTTCGTTTAATTCAAAGTTAGCAAGCCATTTTGTTTGGTTAGATATTTATTTTCACCAATTGGTCGGTGTGATTTTCATTTTTGCATGTTTTGTTGCTCCATTGAGATCTCTGGTGGTTTGTTTGTTATTTTTTATTAGAACCCTCTTATATGAAAATGTTATAAGAATTATTAATTTAAGTAATGGTATAGATATTTGACTATTTTCTTAAGTTTCAATATTTCAATAAAGTCTATTTCAAAATCTCAATTACAATTCTATTTTCATTTGTATTTCTGTTTCGTATTTTATTATGTCAAATAGATTTCATTTCAAAATACGTTTAAATTATTTGCAAAATTATATTCAACCAGTTAATGAAAGATATATTCATTATTGTTCTACACAACTATCCAACCTCCACCCTGAAGACCCTCAATACCACCTATACTACCTTAGTTTCAAATCAGCAAGAGAAGACCTCATCCACACAAACACAGAAATCCGCCAACTCAAAAGAGCTCTCAAAGTTCTATTACTAGGGAGATTTTGTCCTGGGATAGGTATCTGGTATCAAAGCCATTAGGCGAAGAGAGAGAGAGGTACTAGGAACCCTTACGGGGGGTAGGAAACTGCTTTACCCTTGGCCCTGTTATGGGCCTTATAACATTCCATCATTCCATTATAACCATTCACATATATATACGTTTGGGCGATGTACACTGTAGAGAACGAGAAGGAGAGAGCTAAGAGGTTTTCCATTAATGGCCATGTGGGTTGATGCCATCATAACCCTTTTTCTTCTTTAAAAGAGAGGTGTCAAGGTTGGTCATAAAAAATGAGAAAATTTCTATTTCTTGTTTGCTTAATAGGAACATGTTGGGCTTAGACCCCTACTTACTCTCTTGTCCCATCAAACCCCTATCCCAACCTAAGTTAAAAAAACAAAAAACAAATATTATGTCAATTTGATCTCTTTTTTTGGTTGCTTATGAATATGATCTCTATGACCCAAGTAATTGTATCACAGTTATATATGACTAATAGACTCAATCAATTAGGTTTGACTATGGGAACATTAATAAATGATAATCAAATGTTAAATTTGAATGAGACATACAAGATATGCATACTACTCAGTATATATACTTAAGAAATTTAGTTATTTATCTCAAAACCAATTTACAATGAGAGGAGTAACCCAAACTTAAGCTACTATGCAAGATTATACTTTTTTCAATGTGGGATAAAACTCCACATTCACACACGCCCCTGAAGGTGTAGCGTCACTTAAGCCACACACAGAGAAAATTTATATTCATATTGGGTGACGTGGAGCACGTGTGGCCACTTGGCCTAACATACATTGGTGAACCTGCTCTGATGCTATGAAGGAATCTAGACATCCATTCCAAAACTAATTGACAATGAGAGGAGTAGCCTAAACCTTAATAAGACACTATGCAATGTTATAGTTTTCTAATGTTTAAGGAATCTAGGCATCCATCCTAAAATCAATTGGTAAAGAGAGGAGTAGTCCAAAACATTATAAGCCACTATGGAAGGTTATAGTTTTTTAATGTGGGATAACACTCTACATTCTCACATGCCCCTACACATGTGGCGTCACTTAAGCCAAACACATGGACAATTCATCATATTGGGTGACGTGGAGCACGTGTGGCCAATTGGCCTAACACACATGGGTGAACCGGCTCTTATGCCATAAAAAAAATCTAGACATCCATCTCAAAACCAGAGAAGTGGCCCAAATCCTCATAAACCACTATACAAGATTATACTTTTCTAATATGAGATAACACTTTACATTCTCACATATATTTCATGCATGTTGTAATTAAATTTTAAAGGATTATTTGTTTAATTAAAAATCCTACACAACAGTAATATGAAAAATAAGGGAAGGGTCTTGTTTTTCCTTTTAGTCATCATAAGTATTAAGTGATCAAGAGGGAAGGGCCTTGTTTTTTCTCTATTTATTTCATGATCAAGAGTCTTTCCTCTATATATACATGTCTTATCACACTTAAAACTGTTCATTACTTTTGTTTGCTTTAGTTCATTCATTGCCTTCTCTGTTCATAAGCTAGTTAGTCTCCATTACTTTTGTCCAAAGTATAGCTTTCTTTTCATGCATTATCATTCTTTTATTTTTTATTTATATTAATTTATGTTTGGCCTCTTTTGATTCTAGCTATCTCATTAATTTTTTGTACATAAAATTCCTTCATTTGCAAAATGCTGCCATTTTATTGTGTTTTTTGTTTATTTGGTTTTTTCATTTCAGAGTTCATACATATACATTCTTTTATTTTATTATTTAGATAGAAACTAATTAAGAAACTAATTAAGTAGAGGGTTTGGCCTTTTTTGTACCACTTTTTTTATTTGCAAAGATGCCGCTATTTAAGTGTATCAACTGCAGCAAGAAGTTTGACAGTGTGTCTGGCATGAAGGCTCACCAAGAATCAGCACATCAAGAAAAGTATGCGAAAGCTTGCAGAATTTGTCACAACAAGTTTAAGACAATAGAGGAACAAGACATTCACATGGAGGAATGGTGCGATTAAAGTCATGGATGGAGCCAAGACAAATTATATAAATAATTTGTCTTACCATCTTTTATATTCGTTGAACACTTATATTATATTTATAGCTACCATCTTATAATTAGAATTGAGTTGTACCATCTTATTATATTTAAACCTTGAAATTTTTGCACTGATATATGTTAAAGCAATAAAAATTAATTGTAGTATTAGGATACAATTGCAGATAAGATATGGAAATGAAGGCTAATAAAATTTAATAGAAAAATATTAGGAGAAAGACGTCACCACCTATTTCAGACAAAAGCGATTATAATGTAAAAATATAAGTTGGGTCTGGAATTTTCAAAGTTTGCCACTCTTTGAAAAAAATGAAATACTTATTCTTATTCTCTATAAGAATAAGATTACATTTCATAAGCATTGTAAAGGCTGCCGTGGTCATGCATATAAAAAAAGAGATCAATGTCGTAAGATTAACAATAATACTATTTTTATACTAACTTACGTGTCATCATTTTACTGGACTTCTTTATTTTTAAAGTTTTTATTTTTTTTTTGAGTATCTAATATATGAATATCGTGTAAATTATCATGTAAAGTAGTATAAAATTATAGTATGAAATCATGAGTTTTCTCTAGACTATTTCATCTACACTATTTCTTAGCAAAATTGGATATATTAATCGAACACATATACCATATATTATGGAAATCGAAACGCATACAACTTACTATTCCTAACTAATACTAAATAAGAAATTCATCATTCTATAAACTTTATTTTCTTACTTAGTAATAATTAACCCGTATATATATAATCGTGTTTAGGCACAATTAACATATGACACCACTGCATATTCCTCATAACCATCTATCATAATCTATTGATCAAGGGATATTTTTAAATTACTTTTTGTAACTAATTTTCTATATTGTTTTCATATCTAGAAATATTTGCAGTATATGATATCACATAATTTGATCTTATGGAAAAGTAGTAAATAGTATTAACACATATATTGAATCTGAACTATGGAAAACATAATTTGATCTTTGGAAAACAACCCTGAGTCCATAATTTTAAACCTTGCTCCACGTAAATCAGGAAAGGCAGCTATGAACTGTTATGAAAAAATAAAAAGCAATCGTCCCTTCATTTATAGGGCAACAAGGATTTGGTTTAAGAAAAACAAAATTAAAAGAGTTGCAACTTGCCCTACTCCTAGAGGATATATAGGAGAGAGAGGATAGTCGGCCGGATCTATTGTTGACACGTGCAAAGAGTTTACTTAACCAGGATTATTATTTTCTCAAAGAAACCAAGATTATTGTTATACTTAGGCTATCCAAAAAATAAAACGTAGATTTGCTTGTCAAGTATTTCATTTTTTTCAAAGAGTGGCAAACTTTGAAAATTTCAGACCCAACTTATATTTTTACATTATAATCACTTTTGTCTTAAATTAGTGGTGACATCTTTCTCCTAATCTTTTTCTATTGAATTTTATTAGCCTTCATTTCCATATCTTATTTGCAATTGTATCCTAATATTACAATTAATTTTTATTGCTTTAACATATATCAAT
>QANT01000848.1:0-45937 GCA_003254885.1 Purshia tridentata
GCGGGGGGGTGGTGGGTGGGGGGAGGAACACAGTAGCGATGATTCTCATAGTTCTTGATAAAACAATCATAAACTAATAATCTTATGGCAATAGAGATAAGTAATGACCTCAAAGATTGCATCAAAGCAACTTTTGTATAGAGGTAGACTTTAATCAAGAGCACTATTTATAGTTTTATTACCACTTAATCTCATGTCTCCTCCTTGTAATACTATTACCCTGTGTACAGGGCAAGCTTTTCGCTTTTTTCTCTCAATAATCTATGCTATATATAAATATGGGAGTGTGCATAAAACATTCACTGGAAAAAAAATACCCTTATTAGAACTACATCAATTTAAGAAATTTACTTCTCTCCTATTTCTTTTCTTCCTACAGAAAATAGATACACAAATATATAAATATGTCTACCTCTGTTTGTGTGTGTCAGAGAGAGAGAAAGAAAGAGAAAGAGAGAGAGAGAGAGAGAGAGAGAGAGAGGAGAGAGGAAGAGTGGTACATACCATTTCTCTATCTATCAATCTTTCAATGTGGATTTAACGAGTAAATGAAGCATGAGACAAACAAAATCAAGTTAGCTATATTGAAATTTCTTTATTGATTAATTAAAAAAGAAACTCAACCACAAGTACCTTTTTAATATTATGCGCAGATAATATGCATCCATGTGATCTGGCATGCTTGACATTATTTTGGACCGCCACCAAAAGTTGACAGCAATTGTCAGATCATCACTGTCTACCTGATGGAACCTGTAGCAAACAGGAATAGCCATTAGAAATAAAAAAGTTGCATTAAAGTTATAAATTATACAATAAAAATAATAATCAGAGAAAATTAAGATGGATATTGAATCTTACCAGCCTTCAGGAATGAAAAGAGCATCACCTGCATGAAGAATAACCTTCTGCGAGTACGCCATTAAAATTTCTGCTCTTGGATAATTCGAAAAGTTTGGGTTCTCCAAGGGGACAGAACTGCCAAGAGGGGGAAAATTAAAAGATTGAAAGACTGCAGATCGTTCTCTTTCTTAGAAGCATTAAACTAAAGGAGTAAATAAGATATTGGAATTGGATTCTTATTATTAATACAGAAAGTATCATACGCTTCATACCTAGATCGTTCTCTTTCTTAGAAGCATTAAACTAAAGGTTATTAATACAGAAAGTATCATACGCTTCATACCTATGATTTGATGCCTCTCCATATATTGGCATAGGGTATAACATGGGACTTGCTGAAGGAGGCCATAAAACCACTGTGAAGCATACAAGTTTGTTTTAGAAAAAAAAAAATAATTAAAAAGGAAAAAACTACATACAAACACAGTCGGGAAAAAATAAAGTCCTTTCTTTGAATGAAGTTCTTGTTTAAGAATTTCATTCCCAACGGCAATACCTCTATTTTTTTTTCTACCTTTTTGTTTCACACTATCATCGAACAAATAGGGGAATTTTCAATTCTTCGACTAGTACTGATATAGAAATTGCTCATAAGTAGACTATAAAGACAAGATCTTCACACTTTCTTTGCAGCTAGCCTATTAGTGGCAAGGAGCGCTGGAAATATAATACACCTATTTAATCACTCAGAAGTTGGAAAGACTATGCACTAAGAAGGTCAGATAAATTATTTGACCTTGTTTGCAGCCAGAAACTATGCAGAGAAGGTTATGGTAAGGATCATAGTGAGTGCTTGATCTAGCTTGAGCATTGTTCATCCACAGGTTTATAGAAACCAGTTCTTTATCCTCCAAAAATACAGGCTACAGAAAACAAGCAGTGGTCATTAGAATCAACAATGGATTCCTTGGTGGAGAGGTGCGGACTAAACAACTTGGACTGGTGCAATAAATTCACAAACCGTTTGAATATCTTCCCTCAAAGTTTTCAATTGACCCCTCTCTTCATTTTCAATATTGATTATTGGTACCTGAATCACACAGAGACCAAAATTACTTCCTAAAAAATATTCATCCAAGGGACCCAAAAAAGAGAGAGTATATCTGAACAATGAGAAAAACATGGCATCAACAACATTAGTGAAAAGAACGATAGATTATATGTATCATTTTAAAGCCCTTGAATGTGAAACCTGTGCTAAATAGATTTGTTGAGGAGCATCCTCATAGGGCTTACAGTCAAACTCAGATTCAGGCCCCAGTAGTCCACACCTTTCTGATTCAAAAGAAGCACCGCAACCACCTTCTGCATGATGCATGCGTTGCTTACATAGACCAATGAATGCAGAGAAAGGCAGCGGTACCTACCAAAAAGAAGGGTAGTAAACTAGTTAGGGTTAATGTGATCCAGAAGAAAGAGAAATTCAAAGCTCCAGCTCATCAACAATAACCATACGGATTACCCTCTCGTGGCTTTTAATATCACCATAGAAGACAGGTGCAGACCTAGATCGCATAGCCTCCACAACACACAATCCGACTCGTTCCTAATTTTCCATTGAAAGGATATCAAGCACAAACTTCAATCTAATCAGAGAAACAAAATGAATAATTCATGTAACAAGCACATAACTACAAGAAACAGAATTAATACTGATTCCTGAAAAAATACACAGCTAGCTCCCTGAGGCATAATTTAGGAGAAGCAAATGGATTAGTACACCGATTGAAACAAAATTCAAATACGTTAAGCACAAAGCTGCTCCAATATATTCGACTTAAATCAATTGGATTTCAACACGGAAATCATTAAGCAAGCATTTGAAGTTGATCCTAGTTACATATTAAGCATTATCGAAGAAAATAATGCGTTTATTTAGACCTTGAAAAACAAAGCAAAGCAAATTTAACCGCGAAATTCCTAATTTAATCAAATTATAACAAAACAAAAAACCTGCAAGTATTCAAGGCCGCCATTAGATGGATTCCACATGGAGACAGCTTTCCAATCTTTAACGCAACCACTGAAAACCTTTTGAGAAGAAGAAGAGAGCGAAAACACAGAAAGCAAGTGAGAGTTGGTAATGCTTTTGAAGAAGAAGAGCGTGAAGAAGATTGTAGACTTTGTGGAATAAGGGACTTACGGCGGGAACGTTAGAGGACTCGATCCGAGTCTCGAAGTCTTTGGGCGACGGAACTTCCTCCATTCTTCGAACTTCCAGAGACTCGACCTCCATTCTGGCCTGTGCAGTGTGGATTCACTCCTCAACTCACTGACGGTTACTACTGCTAGTCTTCTGTCTTCTACCGATTTATCGATAAATGAGTTTGTAATACACTGTCATATCGATAAGAGGATAATGATTAATATTATAAATATATCGACACTTTAACACATTAAATTTTGTTACACCGCATATCAATTTTAATACGTTACCACCCCATACACATTGCTTCACCTATTATTCTTTACATGAAGCTCTATCGAATACAAAGCCCAACTCCCGCCACTATTTTTAATTTTGTACATTAAACTCGACTGCTTTTGTAGTTACTTTGTGACATATTACTTCATCTATTATTCTTCATTTAACACGAATATGTCGTTCAACAATATCTTTACACGTTGAATTGGTTACACCACATAACAATATATCGATTTTTATATGCTACCTCATGACACATTACTACACTTCTTATTCTCTATTCAACACGAAGCTCCATTGAATACGAATCTCATGACACGAAGCCCATGACATGTTACTCCACCCACTATATTTAATTTTGTACATTACACCCAATTATGACAACTTATGTATGTTACTAACTTATTATGTGAAATGTTACTCCACCCACTATTCTCCATTCAACACGAAGCCTTGTGACACGTTATTTCACCCACTATTTTTTATTTTGTATGTTATTTTAAAATTTACCCCCATGACACATTACTCCATCCATTATTCTTCATTCAACACAAAGGAAATTTTGTTAACTGTTCACTGGATACTGTCACATAGCAATAACAACCTCATACAAAGTTTTGTCTTCCATGTAAAATGAATGGAGTAAATGTTGCATAAGCTTATAACATTTCACTCCAACCACCACTAGTACTACACAGGAGTCAGGACACAAAGAAAATGCCACAATCACAACGCTATTAGGTGTTGTCGGGCTGGGCCTATAATATATTAACCTGCATTTGAATTCAAAAGATATGTACTAATTACTATGCAGGCCTCCTGGAGATAGATTAGCAAAGCATGATTAATTTGAATGTACTAGCTTCATAGGCATGTGGGGGGCTAGCTTGGCATATTATTTATCAAGTTGACCATAATTAAGCAAGTAAATGAATTCAATCCGAGGCACAAGAAGAGGGATCAATGATATACCTGGAAATATTATTAGTTTGATGAATGCATAATCAAGTTGTCGTGTGGTCGTTGTCCTTTTTGTGCAAAACAACATCAATGCATCTTCATGTGTTTTCTACCATTTTCTCTTTGGCCATAAACAACTCAAAAGTGAAGCCCACTTTCTAATGGTCTCCATTTTTCTTTCGTACGAATTAGTCAATATCATCCAAATGGCCTGGTTATAGATGACGGCCCAAAAATTCAAGAATGTAAGTTCAAACATCTCAATCTCTCATCCTTTTTTTATTTTGAAAAAAAAATTTCTTTTATTTTCTTCCTTTCTCATATTTACTCGTTGATCGGATGCGTGTGGGTTTGAAGATTTTTTGACACCCATGACCCCACTAGAAAAGAAGAAAAAAATGAGATGATGAAAGAAGGGTATACAATTCAAATTTGAAGTTTTCAAGCCACCATATTTGTTTAGGAAAAAGCCCAAGAAAAAAATAAAATAAAGAAACTTATAAAATGTCAGCAATTGGGAAAAGCAAAGGGGCTGACCAAGTAAGCAGTATCGCCCATGTCAACAAGAACCGCAACTCTCGCGTTTTCCCGCGTTTGAGAGATCAAAGGGCGGGACCCACTTTCACGCGGTCCGGGAGAGGGTGATTGGCGGAACCCACCATAATATCCGATCTTATTTCCACTTCTTCGCAGCCTATTACGCGCGTCTTCAGCAACAGCATTCACGCGCTTCGAGTAAGGGAAATTTAATTGATATTCCCAATCCTGTGCAGGCGAGAGTAGAATAGGGACATTTAGTTATTATATATATATTAAATATTTAAGAAAATAAACAACAGTCGATCAAATCTAGGTTGGGACCAAAATCACGGGATTGGCGGGAAGAGAGAATAAGAGTTATGCAGGAAGGTGAGAGTGAGACAGGACAGCGACGTGCCTACACAGTGCAATAATTAAAATTTATAAGCTACGTTATGTATAATGTATTGTATTGTTAATTTGTTATTAATTTTTAATTATTATTTATACGATCATATGCCATTGCCAATGACTTTTGGACGGTGAAGTGATGTGGATATTTCAATTTTCAGGTTCATCTCCATTTTGCAAATGGTCTCATTTCGACTGCTTCCAGGTTGCACAAGACTTATTCTCACCCAACTATAATACTATGTATATGTGTTCACTTCAATTAATATATAATAAAGGGTCAATTAGGGTGTTGTAAATTGACCTAATCTTTAGTCAACAAAAGTATAAAAACTTCATCAATCTCACAATATTCTCACGTAATTACTGACATTTTATTATCGATCATTTATTTTGTAAAAATAAAATTACTTATATTCATAAATTATTTGTAAGAAATACGGTTTAGAATAGTATTAGCGACTTATACACATATTTATTACCATGAAAACAACTATTTCTTCCCCTTGAATATATATTTACCTGAAACATTAGTTGCTATGTCAAAGTCCAATTCACCTAATATACCTTTGGTTTTAATTTGATGTAGACTAATGCATAAGCAGTCGTAGTTGGTTTGTATTGCAAGACTGCTCTTAAATTATTAATCACCATGCTTCCATGGAAATTAAATAATCTTTGTCTTTGTTTTATATTTTTTTCCCTGGACTCTAGTCACATTCATTTGATACTTTGCACATCCAATAACGAAAGCTGAAAGGCTCGAACAAACGCTAATTAAATTTGAAATATTTACTTACATTCAAATAATAACAAAATAAAAATAATATTTTTCTTTTTGATTATGAGATTTAAAATTGATACATATTCTAACAAAATGTAATAAAAAGACAAAAGAGGGCCATACAGGCTAATATATTGCTAATTTTGGCGGCCATTGTACTTTCCTTAAATAAAACTGAAAAATCCATTTTGGAAAGTCAGACCTGGACTTTTGGAATACGTGCACTTTTTTGTTTTTCAGGACAAGCGTAAACGCATTAATCTTCCCCACCATACTACTTTAGCACGAAGCATGTCACGTCCTCTTCCTTCATTACCAAAACATAAGCTGTTACAAATTACTATATATCATAAACCCATTTTCAATCATATTTTTATCTAATGAAAAAAATTTGATCCAACATTTTCAAGGTTAGCTATCTTATATATGAAAGTGAAACGAGTGCTAATTATGAATTATTTGAAAGGCCCATTTGGTTCATCGAATTTATTTTTTAGGAAATCTGTTTTTATACATTTTTTAAATGAAGCAAATGTAAAATTCTCATTATTTTGTTTGATAATGCTAGAAAAGTAAACCATGCCTCGTGGGTTACATTTTTTATTTCCATTCCCATATTTGGTTTATGCAATAATAGAAAATAAATATTGTTTAATTTTTGAATTATATTCTCATTTATTATATTTTATTTTGAATTAAATTTGTATTATCAATTAATAAAAAAGTTATAATTGTCTATTAAAAATTGTAATAAATGTTTTCCTAATAAGAGGGAAAACAAAACTCGAGAGAAGGGATTCATTTTCCTTCATTTGGGTGCATTAGATTCTCATAGGTTAGTAAACCATTTTTCATGCATGTACTTATTAAACATAGAAATGAAATTATTTTCTTTTTCACATCATTTCAAAACTTGAACCAAACGTGCTTTAAATATAATAACAGAGTATGAATTATTCTAAAAAAAGGTTATCTGTGAGTGTATGTATACTATGAGATTTAATAATAAAAATTTATTAAAGGAGATTCTGACCTTAAAATGGTCCTTAAGAAAATATAAAGAAGTTCAAACCATAAATCAAAAGGTGTTCAACTTGAGCACACATGGGCATGTATTACTTTAAATAAATAAGTAAAATATTCATATAACACTCAATAACTTAATCAAATCCTCTTCAACTAGAGAAACTTGTTATTTCTAATCTCCCAAAAAATGGTGAGATTAAATAATCGTTTTATTTTTTTTAGTTAAAAAAAACTCTTCATATTATTAATTGAATACAAATGACTTTAACCATTTATTATATGTACCAAACAAGACATTTTATGGTTTAACTAAATATTGAAAAAGCTTTTGTATACGACACGGATGCCTATTTCTTAGATAATATGATTTTATAATTTTTTAATGAAATTATGACCGGTGTATGAACATTGAGCCATTTTATTGGCATTAAGAATGATGGAATGTTTTGAACCACTTCTTAAATTATATACCACAATAAAAATTTTTTTATGACAGAAACGAATAACCGTTATATCTTTAATTATTTATCAACAGAAAAAGATTAAGTCAAAAACCTCCCTACGCTTTGGTAGAAATGCCATATAAGCTATCCCTATCGATGAAAGTTGCTTTCTACATTATACACACGAGTTAATAATTACCATAAAATGATAAAAAGAAGGATAAAAAGAAGAATAAAAAAGGTACCTTATATGAACACCTAAAACAGGGTACTTTCGATCCCTTTGCCATTAAGACACAAGCAAAGGTTACATCAATAATTAAATGCTTACAACAATAACAAATAAACAAATAAACAAATTGAGAAAAAAGCTTTACAAAAGCAATTAATTAATTAACCTCTATTTGCATTATTATAATTTGATTTTGCAGAAGGAACCAAACAAAGACCGGATAAAGAGAGAGTGAGAGAGGCTCTCACGTCCTGCACGTTAATCTCAAGACGCCACGTGGAAGGCTGGGAAACGTGGATCCCACGCTGACGTGGTCGAGGAGTGTATAGAAAATATGATTTTTATTTTTTATTTTTTTAATGTTAAGTAACTTAAGGGTGAGGGATATAGAAAAAAGCGACGAACAAGGCGCGCAGGGGCCGTCCGAGAACAGTCACCAGACAGGACACACAGAAAGTTATTGCTTCTTTCCTTTTTTCATTTCTTTCATATTTTCTCAACCCCGCGTTTCTCGTTCGCTTCCTTCTTTTCAGGACTCGCACCCAAAAACCCCCAAAAAAAAGAAAGAAGGAAAATCCCGAGAAAAAAATCCATTGAAGAAAAGAAAGGAAACACAGCGAACACAGATCAAGCTCAAAATCGAAAAACAAAATCAATTTTCGGATCTTCGTGCTCCGAACTTCGATCGCTCCCTTTGAATGCATTGATAGCTCCGTAATTGTTTGAAAATTTTGTCCCCCAAATTGCGATTTTGAAATTTGGGTTGGATTTTTTGGATTTTTGGGGTGGAGATATTTTAGAGGGATTAGGAGGTGTTTGGCTGGATCAGATCCTTTCTAGTAGACTTGGATCTGGTGCGGCGGATGAGAGAGGAGGCGCATGTTTCAGGGATCGAAAGGGAAAACGATGAAATGGGGAACATTGCTTAAGGACTTAAAAGAGAAGGTCGGTCTCACTCAATCACCTTCGTCTTCTTCCTCTGCTTCTACCACTGCTGCTGCTTCTTCTTCTTCTTCGTCGGCTCCGTCTTCCCATAGCAATGCTCTTTCAGCTCTTCACGGCTCGTATTCTCCTTCAAGGTCCATTACTCTACTCGTTTTTCTTTTTTCATGTTTTTCCTTGGATTTTCATTATTTTAATTGTGGGTTTGTTGTCTAACTCTGATCAACTGGTTCGATTTCAGTACGGCATTGGCTTTTATTCATTGCTTGTTTATCACTAGTGTGGGGTTTGCTGGGTTTTAGGTGGTGGGTTGAGTATGCTTTTTACTAATGATGTTATGCACTCTGAGGTAGCGTGTAGTTTTTGTATTTTTTAGTGAGTAAGTTCCGAAGAGGATTTGTGGACTTAAGCACTGCAGCTTCAAGCATGGTGCTTGATCAAATGCTAGATTGTTAGACTTGCGTAATCTAAAATCATCTTTTGGTTTGGTTTGGTTTTAGTAGACGATTTGATAATTACTTTTAATGTGCAGGAATGGTTTTCATTAGAAGTTTTCTTTCCCTGTTGTTTAGAGTATAGACCATGGTTGCATTGCCTTGCCTGTTGTTATATTGGTATGATTGACATCTCATTCATCTCATTCATGGCATCTATGCTGGCAAATCCTCAGTCATTATAGGGTTTGCGTTATCTGTTGATATATAATCAGCTAATCTACCCATTCTTTAACGCATTACTGCTCTATCATATTATGGCTCAAGTTAGATGCTAATCAGTCTGGTGGCTTTGGATCCTCTGTCATTAATGATAATTTCGCATACCCAACCTTTAAATACCTTACAGGTATTAGAAAGAAAAAGGCAATAGGTCATTTTTGATGATGTGGTTAATGTCATGTAGAATAGAGCAACTAGTTAGTGTGCTAACAGTTGGGGATTTGGAGGGTAGAGAGGTGTGTCTACAGACATACATACATATTTGTGCTTGCCACCGAAAACATGGCTGGAATGAAGTATCAAAATGTTATTGCCAGCTTTTTGTTAGAAAGAAAAAGACAAAGAGTTACTGCTATTTTTTCACACCAGATATCATAGGGTTTTTGTGAGGTGACAGCATCTAAATTTTCCTGACATACATGCTTTTATCAGTCTTAGAACTAGAATGTCATGGTGTCAATTGTTTGTAGTTTATATATTTCAATTTGATAGTGCTGCATTGAAGGATCATTAACGTACATGCCTGTGAAAACAGAGACAAACATGAACTGGAATTGGACTTCAAGAGGTTTTGGGAAGAGTTTCGGTCATCCAGCTCTGAAAAGGTTTGTTTTTTATTATTCATGTCTCATGCTATCTTCTTTCTTACTGTGATACAGAACGAATAGGGAGAAAAGAGGGTAGAGAGAGTTATAAAAGAGAGGAAAGGAGAGAGGAGGAAGAACAAGAGTGAGGGTGGATTTTCAAATTCAATAATATCAGTCAAGTCTGTCCCCAAGGAGCCTATTTACAGGGCCATTCTGGAAATTAAAAATCATAATCAACTTCATAATCAACTTAATTTACTAATCAAACCCCTAAATTAGGATTAAAATATCAAAATTAAAATTTTCTACATAGGAACTTTTGTCCTATTTTATACTCTGAAGAAATTATTGTTTATAACTGAAAAAATTATGGTTCTAATGCCTTTTTTCTTTCTTGTACATGCAGGAGAAAGAAGCGGCCTTGAATTTAACTGTAGATGTCTTTTGTAGATTAGTAAAGCAGCATGCAAATGTAGCGCAATTAGTTACTATGTATGAACACTCTCCTCCTTATCTAATCTGCTTCATTGATTAGGAAATTATTTCTCAGAAAAAAGGAAACACGGATGTAATTTTATGATTCATATAGCTGTGATAAAATTACCTTTGTCATGGGCCAATTTTTTTTTGTAATAGAGAAGCAAGTTAATCACCCCTCAATTTATTTTTGTTGGATCCCATTAACAAAATTTTTTTTGTCATGTCTATTTGGAAGCTTCTATTTGATTTTAACTTATGATTTCATATAGATATGGTTTTTTTTGATAATAGAAAATAGTTTTTACCTTAGGTAATGAATACCAAAAAAGGACTTTTGCTTGTTTTAGTAAAATGACAACTTTGCCACCTATTAGCTGGAAATTAGTTTCAATTTATCGTATTTTGAGTTTTTTGAACTTGTCTCATGGAAGAAAGAAAAGCCTGAGCGTATAGACTAACATTGTAAGTTCTGATGAATCACAGGTTAGTTGAAACACATATATTCTCATTTGTCGTGGGAAGAGCATTTGTAACAGATATTGAGAAGTTAAAAATCAGCAGCAGAATAAGATTTTTGGATGTAGCAAAAGTGTTGAAGTTTTTTTCAGAAGTCACAAAGGTTGGCTTTTAAATGTATCTGTCTGGGTCTTATCATTGTTTTTCCTTTCTTCTGATTTGTTTTTCGAAGTCATATCCCTGCTTACTTTTGTGCAGGATGGCATCAGTCCTGGTTCAAATTTGTTAACTGCAATAGAAGTCCTTGTTTCTGGGGTAATTTTTCTTTAAATGTTGCTGGATTGTGATACCTCTTTGGTTGTGTCAGTTTTAAATGATTTTTTTTCTTTTCAAATTTCCCCTATTCTGAGAATATCTCTATATTTGAGGTCTTGTTAAATACTATATTGTTATGTCTTTATTGGATTTGTGATTTTTTCGTCGAAACTTGTATGCATTGACTATCAAAAGGGCATGGGATTTGTTCAGGTGCTTTGTTTCCTTTTGTTCACCACTGTACACAATCTTTTTCTGTTTCCAGCCTATTGATAAGCAATCTCTCCTTGATTCGGGGATATTGTGCTGTCTCATTCATATTCTCAACGCCCTCCTGAATCCTGGCGAAACCAATCAAAAGCAAAAGGCTGTTGGTCCTGAAGAAACAGTTTTAGTCAAGAAAGATTATGATGTTGAAGCTGGTCAAGTCCGTCGGCTTGAGGTAGCTTTTGCTTAATGGTACACAAACCCATGCATGTTTTTGAATTATGCATATATGCATATGCATGGATGTACATGAAGTTTTGCAGTTATTATTTGGGTTTTGTACTGTGATGTATATTTTATGAAATCAATCCGTGATATATTTTGAACACATTTTTGTTACTGCCTTTTTAACCTACAATTATGCAGGTAGAGGGAAGTGTTGTGCATATTATGAAAGCATTGGCAAACCATCCTTTGGCAGCACAAAGTTTGATTGAGGATGATTCGCTTCAGTTGCTCTTTCAGATGGTGGTCAATGGGTCTTTGGCAGTCTTCTCTCAATATAAGGAAGGCCTAGTTCTGCTGCACAGCATACAGCTTCATAGACATGCTATGCAGGTAGATGCATTGCACATTTTGCCTTCTCTATTTGCAGTGACATAGCTGCATAGCAAACTTACAGTCAGAATATTTAATTAGCTTTGTAACCTGGTAGTTGTATTTTTCTTTTGTTAACTTCTAGTTATTGTTCCAGATTCTTGGTCTTCTTTTGGTCAATGACAATGGGAGCACAGCAAAATATATTCACAAACATCATCTGGTATGGTAATATATAATATGCATTCATTGTATTGATGCATGGTTTTGTTTTTTATTGGCCAGGATGCATAGTTAAATACACTGAATATGTCTGCTACACTAACCATGTATGCTTGCTACTGCCTACATACTGGCCATGTATGCTTCCTACATACCTCTCTAGGTCATGTTTGACTAGTAGATGTCGAGAAGACAAGCCATGAAAACTTTCTTTAATTTATTTCTTATAGTCATGGCTTGATCCATGGGTTTCTTGTTTCCTTAATATTTTTCTCACCTTGTCATTTTCTCATACCCCACTAGTTCATGTTTGATGAATGCAAAGCTTAATATTTTATCAGTAACATAAGCTAGAGGATGGTGACCAGACAGGCACTGCGATGATCTTGTAATCATGGTTTGATCCATGGTGTTCTTGTTATCCTTTTACTATATTTCTCACCTTGTGATTTTATTTTTCCATGTGCAGATAAAAGTTCTTTTAACGGCTGTTAAAGATTTCAATCCTGATTGCGGTGATTCTGCATACACTATGGGCATTGTGGACTTGTTACTTGAATGTGTGGAATTGTCATATAGACCTGGTAATTTGGCTCTTCAATTTTCTTTCTTGATTGAATTAGATTAATTCGATGAGCAGGAATTTTGGTTGGTCTTGGGAGTTGAACCAAACATCTGTTCTAATGATTTGTTGGAGCTTAAATATTGTGTTGGTTCTGATTTGAATCTATTTTGGCCTGCAGAGGCTGGTGGTGTCAGGCTTAGGGAGGATATACATAATGCCCATGGTTATCAGTTCCTCATTCAGTTTGCATTAACACTTTCCTCCATTCCAAAAAGCCAGGGGTTCCATTCTGTTTATTCTAGATCTTCTTCATACCAAAATTCTGCTTCAGATGGTTCCCGTGCACTGAATGTTGTAGACGTGCTGGATCCCACTGGGGAAAAGGACCCTGTAACCCAACAGCTCTCTCCCACACTATCTAGGTTGCTTGATGTTCTTGTTAACCTTGCTCAAACTGGCCCAACTGAATCTTCAGTCAAAGGTTCCAAATCTTCTCATACCAGGTCTAGTAGCCATAGCAGAAGTCGTACAGCATCTTCCGACCGGTTGGCTGAGGAAATTTGGGAAAAGGACAATTATAAAGTTAAAGACCTTGAAGCAGTTCAGATGTTGCAGGATATTTTCCTCAAAGCAGATAGCAGGGAGCTGCAAGCAGAAGTTCTAAATAGAATGTTTAAAATATTTTCAAGTCATCTTGAAAACTACAAGTTGTGCCAGCAATTGCGGACTGTTCCACTTCTTATCCTAAATATGGATGGTTTCCCTCCATCTTTGCAGGAGATAATTTTAAAAATTCTTGAGTATGCTGTGACTGTTGTGAATTGCATTCCTGAGCAAGAATTACTTTCACTTTGCTGCCTTTTGCAGCAACCCATAACATCAGAATTAAAGCACACCATACTTTCTTTTTTTGTTAAACTTTTATCCTTTGACCAGCAATACAAGAAAGTCCTCCGAGAAGTTGGTGTCCTGGAGGTTTTGTTGGATGACCTGAAGCAGCACAAGTTCCTTTTGGGTTCAGACCAGCAAAGTGGTAATGCTAATCAGATGGAGAGAAAATCTGGCTCAAGTAGCTTTAAAAAACACATGGACAATAAGGATGTCATTATCACATCACCCAGGCTAATGGAATCTGGTTCAGCAAAGCTTATATTTGAAGTTGATAGTACAATTGCTGTTGCATGGGATTGTATGGTCTCTTTATTAAAGAAAACAGAAACCAATCAATCATCTTTCCGTTTGGCTGATGGTGTAACTGCCGTTCTTCCTTTTCTTGTGTCTGATATACATCGTTCAGGGGTCCTTAGGGTATTGTCATGTTTGATCATTGAAGATGGTACACAGGTTTGTGAACTTTTTTAATCTTTTGTTACTTTGATACATTTTTTAATTTCTGCAATTTGCCTTCAATTATTTATTCATATTTTTCTGAATAAAATTTAGTGAGCAATTCTGAACTTTCAAAATATGAACTCTTTGGATATCTTAGAGGTTATAGAAGCCGTTGTTCGGAAATAGTAATACATTAGTCAAACTTTGCCACATTGTTTATGCTCACTATTATCCATGTAACTTTGGATTCTTATGTTTCACTAGGCACATCCTGAAGAATTAGGTGCGATTGTTGAAATTCTAAAAAGTGGAATGGTCACCAGTGTTTTGGGATCTCAATTCAGGCTTCAAAATGATGCAAAATGTGACACTATGGGAGCTTTGTGGCGCATTTTGGGAGTTAATAGCTCAGCTCAGAAGGTTTTTGGTGAAGCCACTGGGTTTTCTCTTCTGCTTACCACACTCCATAGTTTCCAAAGTGATGGAGGGAATGCAGATCAATCTTCATTAGAGGTCTACATTAAGGTGTTTACGTATTTGTTGCGTGTTGTGACTGCTGGAGTGTGTGATAATGCTGTTAATAGGACAAAATTGCATACAATTATTTCATCTCAAACTTTCTATGATCTTCTTTCGGAGTCTGGCTTACTTTGTGTGGACTGTGAAAAGCAAGTCATACAGTTACTGTTTGAGCTAGCTCTTGAAATTGTGCTTCCACCATCATCAGAAAGTGCTATATCATCTGATGTACTTAATCACGAGTCATCAAGTTTTCCAATAATGACTGCATCAGGTTCATTTCATCCTGATAAGGAACGGGTGCTCAATGCTGGTGCTGTTAGAGTTCTTATCCGTTCATTACTGCTCTTTACTCCCAAGATTCAGCTTGAAGTGCTGAACCTTATTGAAAGGCTTGCTCGTGCTGGCCCCTTCAATCAGGAAAACCTCACTTCTGTAGGTGCGAAAATAAAGATTCAATGCTTACGTTTTCAAATTAATAACTAGTGTTCTCACTTTCTATTCTCTAATGTATTTAGGTTGTGTGGAACTTCTGTTGGAAACCATCCACCCCTTCCTTTTGGGATCATCTCCATTACTTAAATATGCTTTGGAGATTGTGGAAGTTCTTGGGGCATACAGGTAGGAATTGTGTACATGTCTGGGAATTATTTATTATCTGTTCTGTCCGATTCACATTGGCATTAGGATTTGACTTTATTATATATTTAGTATTCAGATTTAATTTTGGATATCTGGGATCTGAGGTTTGTCTGCAGTAATGGTCTGACTATTATATTTAAATAACAAGGTTTATTGTGTATGTGGTTCAGGTTATCTGCATCAGAACTCCGAATGCTAATTAGATATGTGTTGCAGATGAGGCTAATGAAATCAGGTCGTATAATTGTTGACATGATGGAAAGGTTAATTCTTACAGAGGATATGGCCTCAGAAAGTGTTCCTCTTGCACCCTTTGTAGAGATGGACATGAGAAAGATGGGTCATGCTTCCATTCAGGTCTCTCTGGGAGAAAGATCATGGCCTCCGGCTGCTGGTTATTCATTTGTTTGTTGGTTTCAGTTTCAAAATCTCTTGAAGTCGCAAGTGAAGGAAACAGAGTCTTCCAAAGCTGGTCCTTCTAAGAGGCGGGGTAGCTCCACTGGGCAATATCACGGGCGGCATATTCTACGAATATTTTCTGTTGGTGCAGCAAATAATGAAAATACATTCTATACAGAGCTTTATCTTCAGGAGGATGGTGTTCTAACCCTTGCAACCAGCAACTCATCCTCCTTATCATTTTCAGGCTTGGAACTCGAGGAAGGCAGGTGGCATCACCTTGCGGTTGTACATAACAAGCCAAATGCTCTTGCTGGACTATTCCAAGCCAGTGTCGCATATGTTTATCTTGATGGAAAACTGAGACACACAGGGAAACTAGGATATTCTCCATCTCCATTTGGAATACCTTTGCAGGTAACGGTAGGGACTCCAGTGACCTGTGCCAGAGTTAGTGACTTGACCTGGAAAGTCCGCTCTTGCTACCTTTTTGAGGAGGTGCTCACCTCAGGTTGTATTTGTTTCATGTACATTCTTGGTAGAGGATATCGAGGGCTCTTTCAAGACACAGATCTTCTTCGCTTTGTCCCTAACCAGGCATGTGGTGGTGGTAGCATGGCTATCTTAGATTCTTTAGATGCTGACTTGACCTTGGCTTCTAATACACAGAAGCTTGACACCGCTATCAAGCAAGGAGACAAGGCGGATGGCAGTGGAATTGTTTGGGACTTGGAGAGACTAGGAAATCTCTCTTTACAGCTCTCAGGAAAGAAGCTTATATTTGCTTTTGACGGAACCTGTACAGAAGCTATTCGAGCATCAGGGGCTTTACACATGGTCAATCTAGTTGATCCAATGTCTGCAGCTGCTTCTCCTATTGGGGGTATGTTTAAGTCAAAGCCTCCTAAATGTGGACATTTATATGATTATATCAATGAAAAGTTGCGGCAGCCAGATATTTAGAATTCTTTTAATTTGTTCTTTTCTTTATATCCTTTATTCTTATTTTTAATTTTCTGCAGGTATACCACGTTTTGGACGTCTTCATGGGGATATTTATGTATGTAGGCAATGTGTAATCGGTGATACTATCTGTCCAGTTGGTGGGATGACCGTTGTCCTTGCCTTAGTTGAGGCTGCTGAGACCAGGGACATGCTGCACATGGCCCTTACTTTGTTGGCCTGTGCTCTTCATCAGAATCCTCAGAATGTGAAAGAAATGCAAAAATGCCGGGGATACCATTTGCTGTCTCTCTTTTTGCGTCGACGAATGTCACTATTTGACATGCAATCTCTTGAGATATTTTTTCAGATTGCTGCATGTGAAGCTTCATTTTCTGAACCAAGGAAGTTGAAATATAATCGGACTAATTTGTCACCAGCTGCAACTATGCAGGAAACCAGTTTTGAGGATCTTAATTTGTCAAGGTTTCGTGATGAATTTTCATCAGTTGGATCTCAAGCAGACATGGATGACTTTTCTGCACAAAAGGATTCATTTAGTCAAATTTCGGAGCTAGAAAATGCTGATATCCCGACTGAAACCTCAAATTGCATTGTCTTGTCTAATGCAGACATGGTTGAGCATGTCCTGTTGGATTGGACATTATGGGTAACGGCTCCAGTGTCAGTTCAAATTGCACTTCTCGGTTTTCTTGAGCATCTCGTGTCCATGCACTGGTACAGAAATCATAACCTTACTGTTCTTCGCCGGATAAACCTGGTTCAACATTTACTAGTTACTCTTCAGCGGGGTGATGTTGAAGTTCCTGTTTTAGAGAAATTGGTTGTATTGCTTGGGGTCATTTTAGAAGATGGGTTTTTGTCTTCTGAACTGGAACATGTGGTTAGGTTTGTGATTATGACATTTGATCCCCCTGAACTGACACCCAGATATGCAATAATGCGTGAGGCCATGGGAAAGCATGTAATCGTGAGAAACATGCTACTGGAGATGCTTATTGATCTGCAAGTAACCATTAAATCAGAGGAGTTGCTTGAGCAGTGGCATAAGATTGTTTCATCTAAATTGATAACATATTTTCTAGACGAAGCTGTTCACCCTACAAGTATGAGATGGATCATGACCCTTCTTGGTGTTTGTCTTACTTCATCTCCTACATTTGCACTAAAATTTCGCACAAGTGGAGGTTATCAAGGCTTGTCCAGGGTGCTTCCAAGTTTCTATGATTCCCCAGACATATATTATATTTTGTTCTGTCTGATATTTGGCAAGCCTGTCTATCCTAGATTGCCAGAAGTTCGCATGCTAGACTTTCATGCCCTTATGCCGAATGATGGAAATTATGTGGAACTGAAATTTGTAGAATTGTTAGAATCCGTGATTACTATGGCAAAATCTACTTTTGATAGGTTGAGCATTCAGTCAATGCTTGCCTACCAAACTGGTAATCTTTCCCAGGTTGGTGCTGGCCTTGTTGCAGAACTTGTGAATGGAAATGCAGACATGGCTGGGGAGCTTCAAGGTGAAGCATTGATGCATAAAACATATGCGGCACGCTTAATGGGTGGGGAGGCATCAGCCCCTGCTGCTGCTACTTCAGTCTTAAGATTTATGGTTGATTTGGCAAAAATGTGCCCCCATTTCACTGCTGTTTGCAAACGAGCAGAATTTCTTGAGAGCTGCATTGACCTATATTTTTCTTGTGTCAGGTTTGTCATGGGACTGAGATCACATCCTCTGATATAGTAATATTGGTTGACTTGTTTTCCTAAATTTTTCTTGATTCTTCTATGTTTTGCTCAAGTAGAGCAGTTACTTTTTTGAAAAAAATTTTGTTGAAATTTTTTTTACTTAACTGATTATCTGGTTTCTTACAGAGCGGGCCATGCTGTGAAGATGGCAAAGGAACTCTCTGTAAAGACAGAAGAGAAGAACTTGAATGATTGTGATGATACCTCTAGTTCACAGAACACATTCTCTAGCTTACCTCATGAACAGGATCAGTCTGCTAAAACCTCCATTAGTGTTGGAAGCTTCCCTCATGGTCATGTAAGTACAAGTTCTGAAGATACGGCTGTTGCCCTAAATTGTGTGGCTGATGAGAAAGCAGAGACCAAGGTTACATCTCAGCAGGAATTAAACAAATCAGTGCAAGAAGATGTACAAGATGTTCAGAGTATAGATGGTGACAATGCTGACCAGGTGCCTGCCACTTCCAGCACGAATGAATCTAGCTTTCTTAACATGAAAGACTCCCTGGATCCCATTAAACCACCAGATTCTCCGAGTTCTGCATCATATACCATGCTTGATTCTCCCCACTTATCAGAGAAGTCTAACTCTAAAATTCCACTCACACCCTCTTTGTCTCCAGTTCTAGCACTGACATCTTGGCTGGGAAGTGCAGGCCATAATGAATCCAAATCTTCCTTGGTTGCCACTTTTTCCATGGATTCTTCTGTGACTACCAATGAATTTGATCCATCTTCAGACCTGAAGTCACCTTCTCAAGGGCCTTCTAGTACCTTTTTTTCAGTTAGTCCAAAGCTGGTTCTTGAAATGGATGATTCTGGCTATGGAGGTGGTCCTTGTTCTGCTGGAGCAACTGCTGTTTTAGATTTTATTGCAGAAGTTCTGTCGGAGTTTGTGACTGAGCAAGTGAAAGCATCACAGATTATAGAGGGTATCTTGGAAAGTGCTCCTGTATATGTTGATGCAGATTCCATGTTAGTATTCCAGGGTTTGTGCCTTAGTAGACTGATGAACTTTCTGGAAAGGCGTCTCTTGCGTGATGATGAAGAAAATGAGAAAAAGCTGGATAAAAGTCGTTGGTCCACGAATTTGGATTCATTATGCTGGATGATAGTGGATCGTGCATATATGGGTGCTTTTCCTCAACCTGCTGGTGTACTGAAGACTGTTGAGTTCTTATTATCTATGCTACAATTGGCAAATAAAGATGGCCAGATTGAAGGAGCTACTCCTAGTGGAAAGGGTCTCTTATCTATTGGAAGAGGGAGCAGGCAACTTGATGCTTATATACATTCAATTCTTAAAAATACAAATCGCATGATATTGTATTGTTTTCTGCCACCATTCTTAACTTCAATAGGAGAAGATGATCTTCTCTCGTCCTTAGGTTTGCTTAATGAACCAAAGAAGAGATTACTGTCAAACTATTCACATGATGATTCAGGAATTGATATCTGCACAGTCTTACAGTTATTAGTTGCTCACAGGCGAATTATGTTCTGTCCCATCAATATGGATACTGACATAAACTGTTGTCTTTGTGTAAATTTAATATCTCTTCTGCGTGACCAACGTCGGAATGTACAGAACATGGCTGTTGATATTGTCAAGTATCTTCTGGTGCATCGCCGGGCATCTCTAGAAGATTTGCTTGTCTCTAAACCAAATCAAGGACAGCACCTGGATGTGCTACACGGTGGATTTGACAAGTTATTGACTGGAAGTTTACCTGATTTCTTTGAGTGGCTTCAAAATTCTGAAACAACTGTGAATAAAGTACTAGAGCAGTGTGCTGCCATTATGTGGGTACAGTATGTTTCTGGATCCGCAAAGTTTCCTGGAGTGAGAATTAAAGCTATGGAGGGTCGTCGTAAGAGAGAAATGGGGAGAAAATCAAAGGATACATCAAAGTTAGATCTAAAGCACTGGGAGCAGGTGAATGAAAGGAGATATGCTCTGGAATTGGTGCGGGATGCAATGTCCACTGAGCTGAGAGTTGTCCGTCAAGACAAATATGGATGGGTTCTGCATGCTGAGAGTGAGTGGCAAACCCATCTCCAACAACTTGTTCATGAGCGGGGAATATTCCCCATGCGAAAATCCTCTGTTACTGAGGATACTGAATGGCAACTTTGTCCAATTGAAGGTCCATACAGGATGCGCAAAAAACTTGAGCGCTGCAAATTGAAAGTTGATACCATCCAAAACATTCTTGATGGACAATTTGAAGTAGGGGAAGCAGAGCTAGTGAAAGCAAAAAAGGAGAACGATCAGGATGCTTCTGATAATGATTCTGAATCATTCTTTCAACTTTTTACTGATAGTGCCAAACAGAATGGTCTTGATGGTGAGCTGTATGATGAATCATTTTTTAAAGATGCAGATAATGCCAAAGATGTTGCTTCTGTTAGGAATGAATGGAATGATGATAGAGCTAGTAGTATAAATGAAGCAAGTCTGCACTCTGCACTTGAGTTTGGTGCCAAGTCTAGTGTGGCGTCTATCCCCTTAGATGAGAGTTTTCAAGGAAGATCTGACCTAGGATCTCCAAGGCAATCTTCTTCTGCAAGAATTGAAGATGTCAAGGTTACAGATGATAAGCCAGACAAGGAACTGCATGATAATGGCGAATTCCTAATCAGACCTTATCTGGAACCTTTTGAAAAGATACGATTTCGGTATAACTGTGAACGAGTTGTGGGTCTTGACAAACATGATGGCATATTTTTAATAGGCGAGCTTTCTCTGTATGTGATTGAAAATTTTTATATTGATGACTCTGGGTGCATTTGTGAAAAGGAATGTGAAGATGAACTCTCTGTTATTGATCAGGCTCTGGGGGTAAAGAAGGATGTTACTGGCAGTATGGATTTCCAATCCAAGTCAACTTCATCTTGGGGCACAACAGCTAAGTTGTGGGTTGGGGGAAGAGCATGGGCCTATAGTGGTGGTGCATGGGGAAAGGAGAAAGTTTGTACTAGTGGTAATCTGCCTCACTCTTGGCACATGTGGAAACTTAACAGTGTTCATGAGATTTTGAAGCGTGATTACCAGCTGCGTCCTGTTGCTGTTGAGATTTTTAGCATGGATGGATGTAATGATCTCCTGGTGTTCCACAAAAAAGAGAGGGAAGAAGTTTTCAAAAATCTTCAAGCCATGAATCTTCCCAGGAATAGCATGTAAGAAATTAATGCTCAGTTGCCTCTATTTCTCTTTTCCACTGTCCTTTTTTGCTTTTACGTAATGTACTGTATGTTTTTGCATGGTTTATTTTAATCTTCCAATTTAAGATTTCAACTTTTACATTTTTTTTGAACTTTTTCTACATTTCTATAGAATGACATGCAATTTTGCTAATAAAATGTTCTGTTAGCATTGAATTTTGTAGATACACGTGTGTGGGTGTTTGTGTTAGGGACTTGAGAGCTAGTGCATAGCATGGAACATAGGCATTTAAGATATGAACTGCAAATTCACCTATGTTATTGGTATACTGAGTGTTAATGGTTGTCATACCTAATTACTGTTGCCTCATCTTCTGGATTTTTAAACCTGTAATTTTAAGCTTCGCAATTTTCTGCCTTGCATTAGGTTGGATACAACCATTTCAGGATCAGCGAAACAAGAAGGCAATGAGGGTAGCCGTCTATTTAAGACAATGGCTAAATCCTTTTCGAAAAGGTGGCAAAATGGAGAAATAAGCAATTTTCAGTACCTCATGCATCTCAACACCTTGGCAGGACGTGGATATAGTGATCTTACCCAATATCCAGTGTTTCCATGGGTTCTTGCAGATTATGAAAGTGAAAATCTAGACTTGTCAGATCCAAAAACATTTCGTAGACTTGAAAAACCGATGGGTTGTCAGACACCAGAGGGGGAAGAAGAATTCATGAAAAGGTCATCCCTCTTTCAATGCCTCTGATTTATTCTTATTTTCTTTTCTTGATTGAAATTTTTCTATGTTTCATTTCTCAATTGTTGTTTTAACCATCCGGAACACTTCTTCTACCATGGTTTCCAACTTTGTATATATATATATATGTCTTCACACTGTTTGTTTATTTTTTTCCTACTCAGATATGAGAGCTGGGATGATCCAGAGGTCCCAAAATTTCATTATGGTTCTCATTATTCCAGTGCTGGGATCGTCCTCTTCTATCTTCTACGCTTACCACCTTTCAGTGCAGAGAATCAAAAGCTACAGGGAGGCCAATTTGACCATGCTGATCGTCTTTTTAATAGTGTTAGAGATACTTGGTCAAGTGCAGCTGGAAAGGGCAACACATCAGATGTGAAGGAGTTGATTCCAGAATTTTTCTACATGCCAGAATTCCTGGAAAATCGTTTCAATCTTGACTTGGGAGAGAAACAATCAGGAGAGAAGGTCACATTTATTTAATGCTTAGTAAAAACTTTTACTTTGTTTAATGTTCCACCATCTTAACCCATGAAAAGATTATGTGCATATTCTAATTCAGTAGTATGGAATATGGGTACAACCCTTTCGTTTTCATTTTCCTTTTGATGAACAGGATGTACAACCTTTTCTTGATACTGTGGTTGGGCACATATAATTTTGAAAATGCATCCTTGCAAGGGTCGGAACATTTTAGAGGAGAGTAGTAGAAATCTAAGGTGGGGGGAGGGGTGATTTAAAACGAACTATTTGCATTTTTTCCTTCTAATGAGAATTTTAAAACATATTGTGACTTTATTTTCTATTTCAGGTTGGTGATGTTTTCTTACCTCCATGGGCTAAAGGCAGTGTTAGAGAGTTCATCAGGAGGCATAGGGAGGCACTGGAATCTGATTATGTTTCAGAAAATTTGCATCATTGGATAGACCTTATTTTTGGATATAAACAAAGAGGGAAGGTTGGTGTCAAGATTCATTACGATCCATGCTTCTGTTTCATTAGAGCCACAATTACTTTTTGTGTTTGGCACATTGCAACTCATTCTTAAGTTTCTGAATAAGTCCAATAAAGTTCAGGGTAAAAAAATTTCAGGTGAAGAAATTTGTAGCATTCTTTTTGTTTCATCCCAGTATTTAACCTCATCCAGAGAAAAATTTCTCACGTGTGTGTGATTGCATGTATAGTGATGAATTGCTTTTTGATGCTTCATTTTATTTAAAAGATATCATAGAGAAAGAAATCTACTTTCTGTCTCTTACAAGAGATCCCTACTCATCATATCTTACAACAGATACCCTAACCTAAAGCATGGTATGATGAAAGTCTTTTTAACCTTGCATGTGCTTTTATCAGCAACCAAAGAGACCTTGAATGCTCAATTTGGTAAAATAATTGTAGGTTGAAAAGTAGCTGATATATAATGCTACCTGATTTAATTTGTTTTATTCTGGATCTCAATATGGTGAGCACTTATGTTAATTTCACTTTGCTGTTCCATGACTTTGTATTTTACTTTATTTTCCCTTTTTGATATACTTTTATTCTAATTTCTTTCTTAATTAACAGGCGGCTGAGGAAGCTGTGAATGTTTTTTATCACTACACATATGAGGGGAGTGTAGACATAGACTCAGTGACAGACCCTGCGATGAAAGCCTCAATTCTAGCACAGATTAATCATTTTGGGCAGACACCCAAACAGTTATTCCTCAAACCCCATGTAAAAAGGCAGGTTGACAGAAGGCTTCCTCATCCACTCAAGTACTCGAACCATCTTGTTCCGCATGAGATTCGTAAGACTTCGTCTTCCATAACTCAGATTGTTACTGTCAATGAGAAGATCCTGGTGGCAGGAATAAATTGTTTGCTTAAACCAAGAACGTATACCAAATATGTTTCATGGGGTTTTCCTGATCGTAGCTTAAGATTTATGAGCTATGATCAAGACAGACTCCTCTCCACACATGAGAACCTTCATGGGGGCAACCAGATTCAGTGTGCTGGTGTTAGCCATGATGGTCACATTCTAGTTACTGGGGCTGATGATGGCTTAGTTTCTGTCTGGAGAATCAGCAAGTATGGTCCCCGTCTATTGACACGCTTGCAGTTGGAGAAGGCACTTTGTGCCCACACATCGAAAATCACGTGCCTTCATGTGAGTCAGCCTTACATGCTGGTTGTGAGTGGATCGGATGACTGCACTGTAGTTATATGGGACCTCAGCTCCTTGGTTTTTGTTAGGCAGCTCCCTGAGTTCCCAGCACCGATATCTGCAATTTATGTGAATGACTTGACTGGGGATATTGTGACAGCAGCTGGAACTTTACTTGCTGTTTGGAGCATTAACGGGGACTGCCTTGCAATGGTTAACACATCTCAACTGCCTTCTGATTCAATTCTGTCCGTGACAAGTAGTACTTTTTCTGATTGGCTGGATGTGAACTGGTTTGTAACGGGTCATCAGAGTGGGGCTCTTAAGGTGTGGCAAATGGTTCACCACTCCAACGATGAGAGTTCTCAACAGAAGTCTACTAGCAATGGAATGGGTGGCTTAAATCTCAGTGATAAGGCTCCGGAGTACAGGTTGGTCCTCCACAAGGTACTGAAGTTTCATAAGCATCCTGTTATGGCCCTTCACCTTACAGTTGATCTCAAGCAGTTACTAAGTGGGGATTCTGGTGGGCATTTGCTGTCATGGACACTGCCAGATGAGAGCTTGAAAGCTTCATTTAATCGGGGGTGATGATGGGAAATTTTGATTCAAGTGTGATGACTTCAGAAGTAGGGAAAGCTATTGATCTAAATGAGACCCAAAAGGGTTTCATGAGTCCATCCTCATCAAGAAAAGAATGACTGGTGCTGACAATACATGGAAGAGTGAATGTGCGACAGCAGCGCTGGCCTGGACTGAAACAGGACAAAAATATATAGGATTGACTGGAATGGTGAAAACCTCTCATAAGCTTAGACAAGCATGAGGCCTACCAGGATGTTATATTTGCTACAGGAGGTCAAGCATCTGATCGGGAAAGCAAAATGATAGGCCGTGATTTTGCGGGAATAGGAGGATGCATCTCCATTTCACCCGAGAAACATCCAAGTCTATAGGTCTATTTTTTAGATGTAAATAGATGGACTAACAGTGTGTAATGAAGTTGTATAGCAGAGAAGTTTGTCAGGAATGGGACGTTGGGTGATAAATGGTCGTCCCAGTGTCAATGTTGGATGGTTAATTGGTTGAGTCGAGTGTGTGCGCCTTATGGCTCAAATTATTTTTGAATAGTGCAATTGGGGCACTTAAATGCCCAATTCTTTTTGTGACATGTACAATCCTCTCTCTTTCCTTCTAGGTTTATTGGGAAGGAACCTAGTTCTTTACAAAGTTGTTTATTTTCATGCACAGGATTTGTCTCTGGTGTTTCTGGCCGTCCATTATATTTATGAAGATTTTCAGTTATACATTAGTGAATTGGATGCTTTTGTGTTCCTTGTGTCCGTGATGAAGATACTTCTAAAACACTCCCACTCCTCTTGTTTATGAATTATTTTTCGTTCTCTTACTATTCATCGTTTGAATTGTCCATATTCTATGCCGACAACAACATCAACCAGGCAAAAACACACACCTAGCTGCAAAATCAAAATCAGAGAGGTTCAAATGGGGTTCTAAAATTAGGGATTGGGTGGGTTTTAGTGTAATGAGGTGCATGATAACACCATACACCATAAATTCAACAACTTAAATTAAGCAACGTAATAAAATAATAATAAATAAAAATAAACTTAAATATAGGGATTGGTATTGGTATTGGTAGATAGACGGTTTGATTAATATACTCATACCATGTTTAATGCCGTTTTTAACTGATACAGTGCAGTATATGCTTAGATATCGATAATTTAAAAAAAATACTGTATCAATTGGTATTGTATAGTATTGGTACAGTTTCAGCTTTTTTGGGATTTCAAACAAAAATAAAAATAAAAACCCAATCTTAATTTTATATATGTATTGAAATTTAATTAAATTGATTACACAAACATTAACATATATTAACATGTTACCTAGTATTACACTTACATAAAAAAATCTCAACTTCAGTTTCTACACATCACTCATGGTGATGACGGTATCATGACACATGCATCATTGTGCTCCTTAGGTTATTGTCCCGCGCAGCGCTTGCGTTTCCCATGCACGTACTCTGTAATGGCTACTTCAACTCGACACTGTTACTTCACTTCTTCGGCCGTGCAATACCACCCCATGTTGAAGAAAACCCAAGCAAACCCAGCTCTCCAAATCTTCAAAGTCCCTCAAAACTCCATTAAACTACCTTATTTGAAGGAGTTTTGCGACCAAGGAAGCCTAAAGGAAGCTTTTCAGTCACTTGGCAGTTTGTTCACACAACAAGATTCGCTTAAGCTTTCTCTAGATAGCGCTTATTCACCAGTCCTTGAGCTCTGCACAAACAAGAAGGCTCTATCAGAAGGGCAACAAGTCCATGCCCATTTGATCAAATTTTGTGCTGTTTCGGATTCTGCGTTTCTGAGTACCAAGCTTGTTTACATGTACGGGAAGTGTGGGTCTCTTTTGAACGCGGAGAAGGTGTTTGCTAGAATGTGCCAGAGAACGATTTTTACTTGGAACGCGATGATTGGTGCTTATGCTTCAAATGGGAAGCCTTTCAAAGCTCTTGAGCTTTATAGGGACATGCGGGTTTCTGGGGTTACTCTCGATTCTTGTACTTTTCCCTGTATACTGAAAGCATGTGTTGCACTTAACAATCTCTGTTCTGGTGCAGAAATTCATGGTCTAGCTATCAAATATGGGTATGAAAATGTGATATTTGTTGTCAACTCACTAGTTGCTATGTATGCAAATTGCAACGATCTTTATGGGGCGAGGAAGTTATTTGATGTTATGAAAGAAAAAGAGGATATTGTGTCCTGGAATTCTATTATTTCAGCATATTCAGCTAATGGGCAATCCGTCGAAGCTTTGGGACTATTTCGAGAAATGCAGAAGGTGGATCTTGCCATGAACACATATACTTATGTTGCTGCTCTTCAAGCTTGTGGGAATTCTCTTTCTGGGAAACTGGGTATGGAGATTCATGCTGCTGTTTTGAAATCAGGTCACTGCGTTGAAATCCATGTGGTAAATTCTTTGCTTGCTATGTATGTGAGATGTGGTAAAATGGATGAGGCTGCCATATTCTTTAATGACCTGGATGATAAGGATATTGTCTCGTGGAATACCATGCTCTCTGGTTTTGTCCAAAATGGTCTATATAATGAAACTATGCAGTTGTTCCATGATATGCAGAGTACTGGTCCACAACCTGACCAGGTTTCACTGTTAAATATCCTTGCAGCGTCTGGTCGATTAGGAAATTTTTTGTCTGGTATGGAAGTTCATGCTCATGCGATAAAAAATGGATTCGATTCTGATTTGCAGGTCGGAAACACACTGATAGATATGTATGCTAAGTGTTGTTGTCTAAACTTCATGGAACGTGCTTTTGACAAGATGCTGAATAAAGACTTTATTTCTTGGGCAACTATTATCACTGGCTATGCTCAGAACAACTGTCACACAAAGACCTTAGAATTGTGCCATAAGGTGCAGATGGTAGGGTTGGATGTTGATGCAATGATGGTAGAAAGCATTTTACGGGCTTGTGGTGCACTGAAATGTGTTTATTTGGTAAAAGAAATTCACGGTTACACTATCAGGAGAGGTTTATTTGATTTAGTGTTACAAAATGCAGTTGTTAACGCATATGGACAGTGTGGATACATAGATTATGCAAATCGGATGTTCGAATTGATTGAATCTAAAGATGTTGTGTCTTGGACGAGCATTATATCTTGTTATGTTCATAACGGGCTTGCCAATAAGGTCCTTGAACTTTGTCACTTCATGAAGGAAACAAATGTCGAACCTGATTCTATAGCGCTCGTTAGTATATTATCAGCTGCCACTAGTTTATCTGCTTTGAAGAAAGGGAAAGAGATTCATGGTTTTCTTATTAGGAAAGGCTTCATCTTAGAGGGATCTATCGCAAGCTCTCTAGTGGATATGTATGCCTGCTGTGGAACTTTGGATAATGCATACAACGTATATAACAGTACTAGACATAAAACTCTAATTTTACAGACTACCATGATTAATGCATATGGAATGCATGGCCGTGGCAAATCAGCTATCGATTTATTCAACAGGATGGAAGGTGAAAAGATTGTCCCTGACCATATTACATTTTTGGCTCTTCTATATGCTTGCAGTCATTCAGGCTTGATTGATGAGGGTAAAAGATTATTTAACATTATGAGAAATGAATATCAATTGGAGCCATGGCCTGAACATTTTTCCTGTATGGTTGATCTTCTTGGCCGTGCCAATCGCTTGGAAGAAGCACACCATTTTGTGAATAGCATTCAGAGTGAACCTACTGCTGAAGTATGGTGTGCTCTCCTTGGGGCTTGTCAGGTTCATTCTAACAAAGAATTAGGAGAAATTGCAGCAAAGAAGATCTTAGAGTTGGACCCAGAGAATCCAGGAAATTATGTGCTTGTATCTAATGCTTTTGCTGCTACTGGAAGATGGAAAGATGTAGAAGAAGTGAGGATGAGAATGAAGGGAATTGGGTTGAAGAAAAATCCTGGATGCAGTTGGATTGAGGTTGGAAACAAGGTTCATACATTCAAAGCAAGGGATAAATCTCATCCTCAGTCCGAGGAGATTTACCAAAAATTAGCTCAAATTACTGATAAATTGGAGAGGGAAGCACATTATGTGGCTCAAACCAAATTTGTTTTGCACAATGTAGAGGAAGAGGAGAAAGTTCAGGTGCTTTATGGACATAGTGAAAGGCTGGCCATTGCTTATGGCCTGCTTAGTACTCCTGAGGGAACCCCTATCCGGATCATGAAGAACCTTCGGGTTTGTGGCGATTGCCATAATTTCAGTAAACTAGTTTCAAAAATTTTTAGGCGAGTGCTTGTTGTGAGGGATGCCAATAGATTTCATCATTTTGAGGATGGGGTCTGTTCTTGTGGCAATTTCTGGTGAAAGTTCAACATGGTATTGAACTATTCGTGTGTTGGAATCGTTTGGATTGATTTGGATTCAGTATTCAGAAATCATATACTTGTAATAGAAGGAAAGTGCCAGAGAGATGAGTTCGTGAAACTGTAAAGGTTCTCATTTTCACCAATTCAACTATAGTTAATTCAAGAATGATTGCTTTCTTCACCTTTCAAGTTGATTTATTTGGGGCAATTCGCAATTGGCCCATTTTAGAATCACCATTGCATGTAACAGACAATCATATAAGGTCACCATATGTGAAGTCTGCTTATTTTACTACCCACTTGCATGAACCTTTGATTCCTTGTAATGCAGATGAGAAAGTATTACCAGAGAACTGAATAGAATTTGATTTATTTTTCCTCAATGCTCTCTCTCATTCAAAAGTGCCAAACCCATAAACATGTGACACCAAGTTCTGACTATATTGATGGAATTTCTACATTGTTGGTGCATGTTTGGATACAGGCACATCTGTGTGTGCACACATCACTAAAAATGGGTTATGAATCTAGCCCATTTTTTGATAACTGTCTCCATACATTGACTGAGGTAGAAAAACGCCACCTATATTGGCTCTAGTTTGGTGGTTAATTGATGGCTTATCTTGTGCTCCCAAATAAATGTAATTTTAGCATACCAAGAGAAATAAAACTTCCTCCCCGCACTAAATATCAGGGAAAGCAATGGGACCACCCTATACCAGAAAATCCAGAATCCAGACTGCACACTACTTTACACCTAACTCATAATTCCATTACATGTTAATAACCACATATTTATCTCCACATTTCTTTCATTTTTATATATTAATTCCAAAAACATGTTGATGTTTACAGCACTATGCTGCATGTTAATATATTGGTACGAATTTATTCAAATTTTTAATTATAACATATATATTGTGAATTAGGGTTGGACCTTCTTCTCTGTATATTTGAGTTTGAATTCTCTCTTTTTCTTTGTAACAAAAAAAAATCAATAATTTTGTAAGACCAGTAATAAATTTAAAGTGCATATGACAAGTTGGGGGTGTAAATTTGAATAGATATGTAAAACCACTCCTCAACAACTATAATCCACTTTAGTTGGGGAGTCCATTATAAGTTGGTTAATACGTAATTAAAAGTAAAAAGCAGAGGCCATTAGAAAAAGGACCCAAAACTATTGGGGGGCTCGTAAAGTTTGCAGCAGAAAGACTACAAGCCTAGTCTTCAGACTCATTAGTAGGTGCAGTGCAGGACTGCAGGGCATGGAGGGGGGTCAAAGCACAGAGAATCAATCAGCTGACCTTCATCTCCATCGAAACACGCACCGATCGATCAGATCAACGGCTTTAATTCCCGTTTTGATTTTTTGTCCTACTCACATTCAAGAGCTTCCTCCAGGCTCCACCCAACCCTAAGATCACAGCCGTAATCTTTGTTGATCATGGAGCTTTGACTATCATAAGGAAGCTCAACATCTCAAATATACAGGTTAATACTATATCCTCCAACTAAATATTCAATTTGTAGTAAAGTTGTTATTTTTCAATAATACACATATGATATCAAATTTGTGATTATGGGTTTGTTTACAATTTGTAATTGTTTTTCTTTTGGCCAAATACAATTTGTAATTTTTTTTTTGGTCAAATACAATTTGTAATTGTTAATATATCGATTCATGTATGATTTTATGGATACTGTAGTCTGTATACATCATATTTATTGAGTTATTATTAACTCAATTATCAAAAGAAAAACTGTTCATCAAAGATCTAACAGTGAAATGTAATATCAAACCTAACAGAAATTTAATTTGCATTGTGTTGTGGTGTGTTGGCTGATCAGTGATCACACAAAATTGCCTGTTCAATGCATGATGAATTGACAACTGACTACTCAGAGTGACATTGGCAGCAAGAGAGAAAGAAAGAGAGAGAGAGAGAGAAAACTGTTAAAACTATTTTGGATGCTCTTGCAGCCATGAAATTAAAAAATAAAAACAAAACTGCATTGAAATTCTAAAAAACAAATTTTAACTTCTAAATATTTCAAATTTGTAAGTTACCGTTAGCGTTTCATTAATTCATGCACAAATTCAATCTACTCTAAAACTTATTTATTTAGTAAAAACACTTAAATGCATAATGATATATTATTTAGAATTTAAATTTAAGATTTCTAATTTCTAGTATTATTAATTTAATTTGTAAACCCAAGAATTGCAGTATAGTAAAAGGGTTGCATGCCCTCTGTGTTTTCTGAGGAACAGTGTTTTGAATTGTGTTTATGAACTTTTAGTACAATGCCTAAGTCCCCTCCAGTCCACAGTCCATGCCCTGCCTGTTTCACTTTTTTTTGGGTTTGGGGAATTAGAGAGAGAGAGAGAGAGAGAGGGAGAGAGATTGTTGGGGGTCAGAAAAAGAAAGCCTCAGGGCTCAGAGTCCCCCCTCTGGCCACTACAATGCCGCCTATATTTCCACCACCTGTGAGTCTGTGACCCCTAAAACACTGTGTTATAAACCACAGCTATTGCCTATTGCCTATAGCTACTAGCTTGCCTGCTGCATCTTACCTTATGTTTATTGCTCTTTCAGTCTTTTTCTCTTGACTCTGTCCACATAATGATGCTTCTTTAATTAATTCAATTCACTGTGAATCACAAGGGGGGGTTAGGTATTTATGAACCTCTTTATCTACCTCTTTAACATCTGTCTCAATTCCCCCTATATAAATTGACACATGCCCTTAAGTTTTTCTATAATATATCCTATATACCATTCCCGTCTTTGTCAGCGCTTCTCTCTCTGCTGGTCTTCTTCTCCGGCCTTTGTTGTATATGATTATCTTTCTATAGGCAACTTTTTATCCCTTCTTCTTTTTCTTTTTCTTCTGAAAATGATATTGTAGTCAGATAATGGATAAGCTAGGGAAACCTTTTACTTTCTTTCTTGAGGAATGAGATCAATAGCATGTGCAAGATTCATGCAATGCAAACATGTCTTCTTCTTTTCTCTTCCAAATCCTTCTACCCAATCCTTTGTTGTAGATTCCATATATATATATATATATTCTCTTTTTGATTCATCTTCAGAATCATGAGAACCAGAGTTGACAGTCTCTGCTCAAAGAAAGTTCACAATAGGGAAAAGGTGAAGCTGCCAGCATGATCTAGCTTTGGTTAAAGATACACAGAGATCAATGCTAACCCTAGCTAGGTCATGCTCTGACAGCCTCACTCCTTCCTATTTGGGACCCAACACATACCCAACCCAAGCATTCTCCAGCTTTGAAACTTTAAACAAGAAAGCATAAATGTAAGTATGCATGAGAAATCACTGTAAGTATATGGTATATTCCTTATTGGTCTCAGTTTTTTTTTGTCACTCCTAGCATGCGCTCTAACTTTCTCTTTTCGTGGCCAGGCCAGCTTTTTTCCCTTTACTTTATTTTTCTTATTATAAGCTGCTGATATGTCTGAGAGAGTAAGATCGATCGACCCACCTTGAATTTTCTAACTTATTGTTCTCTTTTATTGACAAGGTAGTAATGTAATAAGATCTTTATACTGAGATGCAGGCATTGGGATTCTTGGGAGTCAAGCGTATGTGGCTGAAATAACCATACCCTAAGTATGTCAAGGCTTGAACCTGAAGTCCCATCATTTTATGTATTTTATATTTTTTTAGTTATTATATGTAGAAAATTTTGATGGGCCTGTAGCCCAGTCCAGCACAAACCCTTGGTAACCCAGTCTTCAAGATGGATGTAGAGAATTTTTTATCAGTCAATATTAATTGTTTGTAGTTTGATGTAATTCTTAATTTAATAAGTTTGTAGTGAGGGAGGGTAAACTTAGATGAAAGAGTAGATTTTGTTTTAGTATAAAATCTAAAAAGCTTAGGAACCAAATTCCTGTACTGCAATAATATGAGTAGCTGCAGGATTTGCTGCATAACTTACCTTCAGCAGACGGAGTTCTGAGAAGATCAATTGGCAGACACGATCTAAACAGTATCTTTCCTTCAATTCATTGTTTCTAACAACTACTACTGCAACTAATGAATGTAAATTTTGGATTGCAAATTTGAATGGCTATTTTATAAAGGAGGCATTTAATAGTGAAACGATAAAACAGAAATGGCAAATTTGTTTTGTACGTACACTATTATTTATTTGTTGCGTTACATTATTTAATTAATTAACATAGCATTAGCATCTAATTGACACATAATTTATTCAAAAGTTCATAACCAAGAAGATCCATAAACCAACATATGAGATATGACATATATATCCAACTATCTTAATTTGAATAGTAAATAATTAATTTCCAATTGCTCTTTCGATGAAGAGAATAATTATTTGTAAATCTTAAGACCAATGAAAAGCTGCTTTTTTGCAGCTAAAATATTTTTCAATTAAAATATGTAGTTAATCATGGGTTATGTAGCCGAATCAAGCCAATATATTGGGAGCTTTTTGTTTAGAATATTTTGCTTTCCAATTTTCAGAACTTTGTTAAGGGGCATGCATCGATTGGTTCCATCTGCCTCAAACCTACCAAAGGGATCAAAACAAAATATTGAAAGCAACAGAATGTCAATATCTCAAACAAACTTTATCAGAATATATTTGTATACACAAATCATTTTCCTATTTGCTTGTATCAGGTTGTTCACTTTACAGATTAGACTCCCAAATATTACTTGATTCATGCCATTGTCATTTTAAGATTGCTTTTAATGTCCACCTGACACCATTAGGTTCACAAAGACCCCAAGAATTTCGACATATAGCATTCCATTTTCATAAAATATGGTATATATTTCTTGTACGTTTTCTTTAGCACCAAGAAAAACTTCATAACTCGATCACTCTCTTATTGGGCCATAAGGAATTTAGATGAATTTTAAAAATGTGCGAATTCATGTGATTTAAAATGACATGTATCTGATAAATTTTTGGTTAATTATAAATTTAGGATTAATTTAGTTTGCCCAAATTAAAGAAAGGAAAGATGAGTTAAAATGCATGGAGAAGAAGAGAGAGAGAGAGAGAGAGAGAGGGGGTGTGTCACATGCATTTGTTTGGTTGGGAAGTTGGGATGCTTGGTTGCTTTCCTTTTCTCATAAATTTGCTAAGAAGCGTGCCAATGGTCCCCGGTGAACTCATTGTGTTTTAATCTCTTTTTGGGTACATGTATGATGTATGTATGTTGTACTTAAAGCTAGCTATAGGTAAATTTTACAACAGCTATATATATTCACTCACTCTCTCTCCCTTGTCTGCATGGTGGTGGCATCAGCCATGAGCATGCATCATAATATTCAATTTTGTCTTACTTACTTTGGACCACTGCCCTGCCATCTGTTCTACTTCGTATATAATTATTTGATCCCATACACTTTGCTTTTCTGATCCCCAATAATAACAACATCACCACCAAAATACTAACACACATACGAGGCTCTCTTTGGGTTTGGCCTCTATTTATATCCCTCCCTATTCTCTTCTCCAACGCATCCCACTCTTACAGATCTCTCTCTCTCTCTCTCTCTCTCCCTCCCCCCCCCCCTCCCCCCCCTTACGGTTTGGTTGCGTGCNTCTCCCTCCCTCCCTCCCTCCCCCCCCTTACGGTTTGGTTGCGTGCTTCTCGTGAACCACTAGCAGTTGAAGCTGCCAGCATGATCTAAACTTCCCTCACGATCGCCGCTGGGTCAAGGAAAGATGGGATCATGTGGTAGCTTCACCTGTTGATGGGATCACGAAAATCCTATATATACAATTCTAGTCCTGCAGTACTAATTTCTTTATGTGATTTTCTCATTTGGGTTAAAATCGTTTATTTTGCTTCAATTTTCACTCATCATTTGGTATCTGGATATCTATATATATATATATATATATACCAAATGATGAGTGAAAACTGAAGCAAAATAAATGATAACCCAAACACACCAAGACACTGTTCCATCGTTTTTTCCTCTACTTTGTGGTGACTTTTAACTAATCAAGTTTTGAATGAGTGTAATTTTGCTCACCACCATGATTTAGCTTTGACCCTTTACATCGTAGCTAGTTAAAATTTTATATATATATGCAATATTAGGTAGCCTCCTAGCATTCCTTTGTTGCGTTTCTTTTGGTACAGTTAACCCCAAATGCTTGCTTACTAATATAAAAAGTAATACTACTCTTCTGGTTGGCCCATTAATTTCAGTAGAATTAGCACATTTTTTTTAATAAGATCGAATTAAAGTCTTAACGCCAATAAGAATCTTGAGTTATGGAACTATGGGCCTGTATGGCATAGCATATTCTCATTTGAATTGCTGCATAAATGGGAATCTTAGCTGCCCGCAGATAGATGCAGATAATAGATATCACTGTTAGGGTTTTTAGTGACAGAATTTCTTCTGTCCAAACATGGTTGATGCTTTTGAGATTCCATCTTATCCCTTAATCCTTATGTACTTAACCGTTTAATTACTTAATCCCTTTTAACATCATAGTTTTATTCAGCTTAATGTATTGGGTTTGTTAAAGAACATTTTAATGGTGACATCTGTCGTAAAAGAATGCACAACAAAGGGGAAAAAGCACTTGAATCTTTGTGCATGTCTGCAGTGGTGCAGTATTATAAGTCCTTTTGGATATCTTTGTTTAATCTGTGGGATACTGAAACTGCGCTTGTGGAATAAATTAATGCATAAACTGCTCTTCTAATCTCAGAAAATCAACCTTCTTTTTTGCTTAAAAAACAATAAACATGTTTGGATGGCAGAGGATAGATGTGACCATCTCACTTGGCTCTCTCAAATGAAACTTAGCCATTTAGCCCAAAATTGTCGATTCACTTTGTGTTAAGCTCATATATACCCCATCGATTGGCTGAAGCTCGTTAACTGATGATGACCAGAAGGTTAAGTGCTCCGGTGACTCTCCAAACACTGAGAAACTACCTATTTTTATATAATGACGTGTTATAACACATGTAAGAGGAGGTATGGGAAATTAAAATTTGGAATTAATCCTCATTTCTTATCTGTGTGATGCGATCACTATAACCCAAAAAGGTCATATGATTCTTTAGGTGATGCATGGATGCCTGAACATGCACTTATGGAACCAGGGTCGTCCCAAAGATTTTGGGGCTCTGTTGCACTTATAACAGTTTCACGTAGAAATTATACATTTTTTTAACCTAATATTAATGTCGCAACAAATATCATAATTAAATTTCATCATACATATCTTAATATGGCTCAAATGATTAAGTTTTTTCTTTCAATTCAGATTAGGGGTTTTACTTTTGAGTTGTGAATTTTGTGATGAACTTGATAAAAAGAAGAGAAAGAAACCACACTGCAGACCAAGAAACAATTGGGCCCTGTAAGGGGGCTCTTGTTGCAGTTGCCCAGATTGGGCCGGGCCGGCCCTAATGGGAACTATCTATAATTGCCATATATCACATGACCATGAAGTCCATGACAACAAAACTCTTTAATTACTCACACATTCCTCTCTTCAAACTCACTTGATAAAACATTTCATAATTCCTGCTTTTGCATTTGCCTTTATTTTTTATTTTTTCTCTTTTCCATGTGAATACAATGAGAAGTAGATTTTAGAAGGTGGGGATTATGCCATATTTGATGCATGTGTTTCTTTATGTGCAAAATAAAAAAGCATCCAAATAAAATGCCCAATAGTATAACAGGTGATGGTGATTCATCATGGATTATTTTTCTATACAATTTTGTAGAAAATTCTTGAATGCATTGTCTTAAATAAATATGCTTGCTTTCGTCCATGTCAGAAATTATTTGGAAACTTGGCTGAAAATAGACTGAGGTGAAAGGAAGGCTGTAATAGACATTTTTGCTATGCCCACCAGGTAATTGCACAATGTTGAATAATGTTAATACATCACATATATGAAATCTCATCTTGAAACCAAATTAACTCCTACCCCAAGGATACATATGTTGAATAATGTTTGGTTAACAAGAATAGAATGGGCATCCAAAATTATGGGAAATTTGGAAAGTAATCTTTTTTTTATTTCCATTAAATACTTTCAATCATTTTTTTAAAGTTATAGAAACTTGACCCTCAAATAGTGCATGATCTCTTCTTGACAAGTGCTCAAACACCTCTCGAGTAGTGCTCGAGAGGGGTTTGAGCACTACTCGAGGAAATCTTGAGCACTACTCGAGGAAATCTTGAGCACTACTCGAGGAAATATCGAACTCTACTTGAGGGTTAAATTTCTAAAACAAAATAAAAAAAGGTTAAAAGTCTTTAATTGAATTAAATTCGGGTTAATTTTACAAACTTCCGAAAAATTTTAGAGGTGAGGAATGCTTATTACAATCCTACAAAATTACTCTAGCTTAGGACTCCAAGATGTGGGCAACATAAAATAAACTATTACATTTGAAAAACAAACTAATTAAAAAGAATAACAGTGTCCCTTACCTTATATTATCATATCGTGAATTACGCAAATTTTTGACCGAAGGTGTGGTCCAGATTTAACGGCTGCAACCCCAAGCCTAGACGTGGAGCTCCGAGCTGAGACTCCTGGGCTGCGAGGCTTGGAACTTGGATAATTTGAACGCCAAGCCCGATCTGAACCCAAGATCCGGACTGTGAATCCTGAACGCCGCATCTAGACCTGAGACCTTTACATAATGCTTTTGAATTTGGGTATTGACCTCTGGATAATTCCGAGGAACGGCTCCTCTGAAACAGGTATACACTTGACAACCCAACCAATTGGCCATGAAACAGCTGCAATTGCAATACAAATTAGCCATTGGGACAAATTCAACTTCTCTGTATCTGCAAACTTCTTTAGGAACTCCACCATGACAATTTGAAGAACAATAGTGATCCCCACAATGCCAATAAACAGTCTGTTCTTGTGAATGCCTTTAAATACATTGTGCTTCTCCATACTCCTTGAATTGAACTCGTTGAAAACTTGGCATAGAACAAAGGAATTGAAAATCAAAGTGTCATTGACAACAGAAGTGACATTAAAAATAGATTCACCTTGGAACTGCAAGGTCAAGAGTATGGCTATTTGGTATAGAGATTGGGCTAAAAGGTTTCTCCACATAATATTAGTTATGAGAGGTGCAGTTCTACCCACAGGCTGTCTCTGCATGAGCTCATCGGTGGGGCGCTCAGTGGCAAGAGCCAGAGCACCAAGCGTGTCCATGATGAGATTGACCCACAGTAATTGAACTGCAGTTAAGGGAACTTCACCTGCTGAAACTGCTGCAATAAAGTTGATTACTAGAGCTGCCACGTTAACAGTAAGTTGAAATTGGATGAATTTCTGAATATTGTTATATACACATCTCCCCCACCTCAACACCGTGGCCACAGAATTGAAATTGTCGTCCAATATGATGATATCTGAGCTTTCTTTGGCCACCTCAGTACCTTGGATTCCCATTGAAAGTCCTATATCAGCTTCTTTCAATGCAGGTGCATCATTCGTACCATCTCCCGTCACTGCAACCACGTGGCCTTTCTGCTTCAAACACTGCACCATCAAAAGCTTGTCGAACGGCGAGGATCTCGCCATCACGCGGATGTTATCCACCTTCTTCAATCTCTCTTCGTCCGTGTAGTTTCGAAATTCTGTTCCTTCTATAACTTGTCCGTCATTTACCTCGCTCTCAGTCTCTAGTATTCCACATTCTGTGGCTATAGCCTTTGCTGTGAAAACATTGTCTCCGGTTATCATCTTAATCTTCACACCTGCAGCCATGCAAATTCTAACGGCATTGGCAACCCCTGGTCGACATGGATCTTTCAGACCAACAATCCCTAGCAAGATCAAACCATCTTCTTTCATCCTTCGGTGGCTCTTGTCATCATCATTGTATTCCATTTCTTCCTCTGAAATCTGCCTATGAGAAAAAGCAATGCATCGGAGGCTACTAGCTGCCATGCCTTGGATTATATTCCCAATTTTAGACCTGGCTTCGTCGTCAAGGCATTTAATACTTCCATCGGTTTCATAATAACCTGAGCACGTTGCAAGTATCATCTCAGCAGCTCCTTTCCAGTGCACATGGATGGTGTTATCAACCTTTTTCTTTATAAGAACCCCACTTCGTTTCTTCTCTGAGTTAAATGTTTCAACATGAAGAATTTCATTTCTAGGCTTCAATTTTTCCATGTCCATACCCAAATTTAGAACAGCCCAATAGAGAATAGCTTTCTCTGTTGGACTACCATGAATTTCTGGTTTAGATCCTGAAAGAGGCATGTAAACACTCCCAGTTGTGTTCAAACCAACTCCTTGACAGAATAATTCACCAACATTTGGTGTGATCGAATTATATTCTTCGACGGGTTCTTGACCAAGCCAAAATTTAGTCACTTCCATTTCATTTTTTGTCAAAGTTCCTGTTTTGTCAGTACAAATAACAGTTGCTGATCCCATTGTCTCACAAGCCGATAATTTTCTTACCATAGCCTGATCTTTCATCATTCTTTTCATAGAGTAAGCGAGTGTTAGTGTGACGGCTAATGGCAAACCTTCTGGGATTGCCACAACCACAATAGTGACTGCAGCAGAAACAATGCGAACTACTGCATTCAACACATCATCTACTTTTGTCTTACTACCAATATATTCTTTATTTCCATACTTATCTTTTGTGTGACCAGTGAAATAACGAATTAACAAGACTCCAAGAACTAGGAAAGCAACCGAAAGGCCAACCTTTCCAATAGACGATGTTAGTTTGTCAAGGCGAGCTTGTAATGGTGTTCGTTCATTTTTGTCCTGCGATATTGAGCTCATCATTTCGCCCCACGAAGTGTTCATCCCAACTGATGTGACGAGCATTCGGGCAGAGCCATCTACTACCTTTGCTCCGGAAAAGAGGAAGGGGTTCTTGGTGGAATCAACTTCTACATGATCACTTTCTCCCGTCATGCTTGACTCGTCCACTTGTAAGGAATACCCCTCTAGGAATAATCCGTCTGCAGGAATTTGATCTCCCAAGTTCAGAAACACAACATCTCCAACTACAATATCAAAGATGGAGATTGTTTGTCTCTGTCTGTCTCTAAATACCTCAACTTTGATGTTGCTACTTATTTTAGACAATTTTTCGAATTGTAGTTCCTGTCTGAAGTTGCTGAGAGATGAGACAATAATGACAATGAATACCGCAACAAAAATACTCCCGCCCTCGTACCAGCCTTCCTGCCCCCCATGCTCTTTGATTCCAAATCCAAGAGAAAGGGCTGCACAGACGCATAGAATTAGAATAGTTGGGTCTTTTAAAGCGTCCAGCACAAAATAGAATAACCCTTTTGGAGGCTGCTTGTGGTAAGTATTTGAACCAAATATTTCTTTCCTCTTGTTGACTTCTAAATCGTTTCCAGGAATTCCACTTTCAGGGTTTGTTCCAAGAGAATGGGCAATGCCTATTACTCCCCTAGACTCGTTTACAGCTACCAAGTCTTTTTCCTTCACCATTTTTGTAAGTCGTGCATGGTCTAATTCACTGTTGGGGATAAGACTGTGGTCAACAATTTCATTGGGTTCTTGGTGGGAAGTGCTTGGTTTCACATCCGGAGCAGTGCTTGTTTCCACATTCAGGACAGCGTAAGAAATAGAGTGCAAGATCTCAGAGTGGTGTTTGTTGTTCTTTTTCTTGGATAGAATCTCTTTGGGAAGTGAAAGCATGACCCTGACAGCATATATTGCTGCATAGGCCATGCGCCATCTCATCTTCGCTCTGGTGAAAGTGTTTGTGGTGATATCAACAAGCAATTTGCCCGCATAATCAAGGGCTGAACCGCGGCTGCTCAACATGGTTTTACAGTAGTTAGGAATTTGATGAGTTTACAGTGAAAAAAAATAAAGTCAGGAATTGAGAAGAAAAACTTCATTCTAATGTGCATCTTGCTATGTTTTTATAGATAAATTCAGTCGGTGGTCATCAGTTGTCAAACTGCAACCATTCTTCTGCATTCATATTTGCCTATTTGGTCAATAACAAAGTTTTACCACAAAACAAAAATAAAAGATAGAAGGGAAGAGACAGCAGAGTAGTTAGGTAAGCTAGTGCCAGAATCGTATTTGTATTTCCCTTGTGAAATGTAAAGCAACACTTGAAAGTTCAAAGTTTAGCTTGGTGGGAAAGTTAGATCCATGACTTGCGTGGTCAGTCGGTTATCTAAATTAAAGGTGTCTTGCACCACATGCAATTGTGAATAAGAAACAATTGAACGTTACTATGTATTTTAGTGACTTGGTGGTCCTACATGTACTATGTACGTTCGGGTCATTTCCCCTAACAAGTAACGAGTAATAACCTTCTATCTTTGTTATTCCTTATTTATCACCCTTATACGCAGTTAACAAATTAAACAACCCTTTGTAATGTGGTAAATTTTCACCTTGAGGTGGATAATGTTCATACCATTTTTAACTGGGCTGAGCAGTCCCTATGAACACATTGACCAGGCCAACTAGGCTTGGGAGAAACAATGCAGAAGCTTAAGGAATTGGAGCATCCCACCCAAAATGAGGCCCTTATATACTGTTATGCAAAGCTTTACATTCCAAATATGTGATATCTTACAACACGCCCCTTTATATGTGACGTCAGTATCACTCAGGAAAAACATATGGACAAGTCATATTGCGAGCAAATTCTCCCTCATGGTCGAGCAGATGGTTTCACACAACCACCATTGAAACTGTAGGCGTACGGCCACCAGAAACACTAAATGTTCAAAGTTTTGTTAAAAATCAAACTGAAGGAATTTGTCTTGTAGTTTTTAAAGCAAAGTGATTGACTTTTAGTTGTCCATGATTGTTGACCAAACCTAACTAGTCTTTAAAGCTGTCTTTGACTATTGAAAAAAGCTAACTATAGAGACTTAATTAAAAAAACTGAAAGTAGAGGGACCTAATTGAAAAACGACCCAAACTAATGGACCAATTTGGTAATTTTTCCCTGGTCTTCTTGGCCAACGGGGAACGGTGTTGGAAAATCTGACTTGATGATGTTCCTAGCTTTACAAAAGTGGCTTGAAGGTGCATATAGAAATGCCCTAACAGTTGAAGTAATGAAGTCCATAATTGTCTGAAGCAGTTTTATTTGGCCATACTTGGTGTTCTTGTGATGTGTTGTAAGTTATAAAAAAATAAAAGACATGTAAATTAATACCTTTTGGTTTTGGTAGAAGTAGAAGTGGCAACGCCTGTAAGTAGTCCAGACTGAGTTACAGGAGCTAAGTTTTTTCCCTTGATATCAGCAAGTGCTGAATGGTGGACTGTGTTTTCAAGAGCAGTGTACGGATAGGAGTGCTCCAAAATCTCAGAGTTGTCTTGGTAATCGTCTCTCTCTTTGGGAAGCGATAGCATGAACCGGACAACACACAAAGCCACATAAGCCATGCGCCATCTTTTCTTAGCTTTGGTGAGAGTGGTGTCAAGGTCTTCAAGGAGGAATTTCTGATAATCGTTGCTGTTGCTTAACATGGTGTTTTTAGCTGCAGATATAACTTCAAAATACTTTTGGGAAAGAATTTCATTCTTTTGTGCATGCTGCCCTGCTTTTATAGACTTGTGATGAAAGCATGTCGGCAATTGTCATATTCTGCAATTACCATTTGGTCAATAACAAAGTGAAACCCGCCTTTAATTTGTTCCGTGGCTACACCTGAAATGGAGAGCACTCGGATCGGACCTTTTAATATTCAACCTTTTAATTTGTATAGAGGGAATTGAACCAAAACAGCTAGCTATTAAACAATTTGCTACAGATGTGAACAATATATTTTAGTTCGATTGAAACGAAACGTTAGGGATTTTTCCCAAGGATTCTCTCAAATAAAAATAGAGGACCAAGTAACCATAAAGGTAATATATAATAAGTTCTTTCTTAGGAAGATTGTTTTGAAAGTGGGTTGTTTGTTCTGAATACATTCAGACATAAAAACCTTACATTGATGTTATGGGTCGAATTTATTTCTTTTTAGTTTTATAAATTTGAATTAAGATTAGCTTAATTAGCTGAGGGCAAAAACTCCGACCGTATAATAGAAAAAGGCAGTTGAGTTGATTTCTAAAATGAGGAGCAAATCAAAAGTTTATTGTCCTAAAAGGTAATCGGTGCAACAAAAAAAAAGTCTTTAATGGCCGGTAGGACTACTTTATTACTTACTTCACCCTATAATATGGGAAACGTGTTTGCGACCTTTCTCACTTTAAAGGATTAAACTGCCCGAATGCTTTTTCAATATGCAAAGCCCGCAGTATAAGTTTTACGAAAACAAAAAACATGTATAATGATAATAATGTTGAATGTAAGGATGCAAGCCTTGAATTTGATCAATAGATCCGACATTAAAATAAGACAAAGCAAGCATGCCAAAATTCATCGTATTGTACAACTTGGAGTTCAAATTATGAGACCCAAACAGAAAGGGTAAAACATAAATTGGAGGGGCCGTTGTACCCAACTATGTCCGTAAATTTTTGTCCAGACAAAGCAAGCATGCCAAAATTCATCGTATTGTATTTGTATGTCTAAGCTACCGTGTCTAACATTTTCATTTATGTATCCTTTACAACTTGGAGTTCAAATTATGAGACCCAAACAGAAAGGGTAAAACATAAATTGGAGGGACCGTTGTACCCAACTATGTCCGTAAATTTTTGTCCTTATTGGTTTTAATGATATGAGGCAAAATAAATATTGCCGACGAGCTGGACTTGGTTCCATATATGCTTTAGCAATATACATAGAATAATACAAAGTTTTGAATACCAATTTTATTTGTTCATCACTTATTTGAACAAATAAAATATTATCTTATATTTTGTGGCCCCAAAAAAAAGAAAATACCATCTTACATTTAAGATTTGTTTGATGACATTGACTCTAGTTATAACGGTCCTTGTTTTTCATTTTATTTTTCTAGTAATAGAATATTCTTGTGACGTGCCTACTGCTTAGTCGGCTGGTTTTGATTGGTTGGGAGTTTAGATGGGAGGATGGGGCAGAGAAAAAGGGCCTAAAGATGGGAACTTTCTGGCTTCTTTCACATCGTTGGGCATAGACTTCTAATTAAATGGGCGGAAGGCCCACTAGGCCCAATATATTTTCCCTCTCAAATCACGAAAACGCCGAAAGCATAAAAGCCGAACAAGTAATTTGCTGTTTGTTTCCACTAGATTCCCAATTTCTTCTGTACTTTTCTGTTTGTTTCCACATTGGATCCTATCTACATGTAGCATGGCAGTATGGCTATGGCATCTAAATCTTTCTCGTAGGTCAGAGAATCATACTTTACAACTTGCATGGCATTTTCCTTGTGGTTTCCTGGTTGGAAAAGCTTTTCATTGACTAAGAAAACAAAGCATGACATAAAATGCCCACTAGTCAAAGAAAACTGGCCTACCTCATTATTCACGACACAGACAAAACCAAGAGTAGCCATCGCAGAAACTTCCTTGCAATTTCCCAGATATGGCTTGAAAGTTGAAAATCCAACCATGCTTGATTCTTTAAAAATAAAGATGGATGTGACTCATATTAACTTTGTCAGTGGGATGACAGCGGCCAGCATGATGTTAGTGGGTACACGGTAGATTGGTCCTCCTGCAAAGCTAGAATTATATTCACACAATATTCAATTTATGGTAATGAGTTTACTTTCAACAAATTTTATAAGGGGAGCGCCATAGATGCGCAAATGGCTCTCCTCTGTTGTGAATGTGATAGATACAGTTTCACTTTGACATATAGTTTGTTTCGGCCGACCATAAAGCGATCCATTTTAATGCTTTGCAGGCAAATGAAGAAGAAATTTCCCATTCACATAGCTTGTAAGAATTTCCATGCGACCAAATGGTACCTAAAACAAGAGGTTAAATTTCGGTTATGTGGAAATTTTGACAGCTATTAAAATACGAAAATTTACTATATGTTTATTTAACATATAATCTATTATATTGATAAAAAAATTAGTGAGAAAACCAAATTTTATAATAAGTTTTATGCATTAAGGTGATTATAATACGCGTTAGAGACAAATACAGTTAAATAAAATTAGTATGATTAATAAATGAAACTAGTATATTATTCATACTCTATATTTTTTAGAATAAGGTATAAAATATTAAAAATTTAAGCCTTTTAGAGTATTTTTAATTATTTCTTTGTATAGAAATATATGATTTAGGAATTAAAAAAACAAAACAAAACTTCAAAGGCAAAGACCAAATGAAATCTCAAAATTAAAAAACTAAATAAAATCCCATACAAAATCCCAAACTTTTTTTTTCAATTGCCTAAATGCCTCAAACCTCAATCAATCCTAAATTTTTTTTCCTTTATTTATTTATTTATTTATTTTTCTTTCCTTCCTTTCTTCTTTCCCCTCTCTCCCGCAACCCGTGACTTGGTCTTATTCTTTCCCTTTTTTTTGTCTTGGTCGGTCCAATTTTTTTCCCTCTCTTAGACTAATACTTTAATACT
>QANT01000849.1:0-18125 GCA_003254885.1 Purshia tridentata
TGGGGTGGGGCTTGGTTTCGGAGGTGGGGACCGGGTGGGGCTGGGTTTCCGATGTGGGAGGGGGAAGGAGTGGGTTCGGTGGAGAGAGGAAGAGAGGTGCGATGGAGAGAGTGAGAAAGGTGTTGCGGAGAGAGAGGGAGACCGGTAGTGTAACACCCCGCACTTTCTAAAGTGGGTTTGAAAAGTTTTTAAAAGATTTTCGGGATTTTATTTGGAAAGTAAAGTGTTTTGGGCGTTTTTCAAATTTTAAAGTTTGACTTTTAAAGTTGGACAAAAAGTTGACTTTTTGTTCGGGAAGACTTGTTGTGTTGACCTTGGGTTCGTTGGAAAGGTCTCGTCCTCACGAGTTCGTAGACACGTAGCACGCGTCAAACGGAGCTACGGTTTGGAAGTTACGGACGTGTGAAGAGAGGGGCAAGGTTGTAATTTTGGAAAAGTTGGATTTTAAAAAGGGGGCACAGAACCCCAGAAAATGACACAGCATTTTCTCTTTCCTCTCTCCCGAAATTTCTCTCTCTCTCGCGACACTCACTCCCAACCGCGCCTTTCGCCGACGCGTGGGGCTCGTCCGGCGGCGGGCCGGCCTAGTTTTTGGCTCGCCGTGCTCGCGCCGCCTCCCTCTTTCCTTCAGTGGTGGCACCTCCTCCCGAAATAGCCCGGAAAGAGAGAATCCGAGCGTGCATAGTCGGCGTCATGGCGGCGATCTCGGCGATTCCGGCGACGACGCGACCTCCCACCTGCCCAGATCTCTTCCTATCGTCGAGCCCAGCATGTTGGTGGGTTCGATTGACCCATGGGACCGCCGTGGGCGGCGGATCGGAGCTAAGGAGGCCGGTGGCTTTTCGGCCAGTTTTCCTCCTTTTTCGGCCACTTTTGGCCGTCGACCCAGGTTCGAGAATCTATCCCCTTGATCTCCTCTACGTGCCTGTGTAGTTTGTTTTAGCTAAACGTGACTTTCATTTTTGGCAGTTAACCGTCGTTGACTACCCGTTGACCGATGTGGGTTTCGTTGCGTGTGACGGTTCCAGCGACCGTTCCTTGGTTTTTGGCCTCGGGCCAACCACCCGAGCTTGTGGGTGAGTTTGGGTGAGTTTCTCGGGCCTTTCGAGTGTGTTTCCAGGGTCGGGCAACCCCCGTGCATGGCGGTTCCCGCCATTTCGGTTGTTTGTTGGCTTGGTTGAGAACCTGTTGTGAATTCTGGTTTATTTCTTGGGCTGTCTGGTCTTAACAGGTACGCATGGCGCGGGAATTTGTATTCCCAATGCCGTGGTGCTGCCGGATTTTGGAATCCATGCAAAGGAGCCACGTAGGACACGAAGGGCAGTTCGGGCTTTTCGCGTGGTCACAGTGAGTGAACCTAAGATCCTTTAACTCTCAGTTTAGTCAGTTACTTGGTTGCTTGAGTGCTTGTTTGTTTGGTTGCTGGTTACTAGTCAAGAGGGGTACGGAATTAGGAATGGAATTTCCGAGGACTTAAAGGTTTGATTGAGGACTAAGTAAGGATTAGTGGTTATGGTTGAGGATTACTGAGTTCAGGTGGAGACTTTTGACTAGGATTGGGATTCCCGGGGTTTAAGATTATTGCTTTTAAAGGTAATTTAGTATGGATCTTGGTTTTGGAAACTGATTTTGAGAATTTAGTTTATTCTGGGATAAAATTAAAGATTTGATTTTACTTATCAGTTTTTGGAAACGTTGGTTCTTTAAGAAAAGATTTAATTTTAAGTTCGAGTTTTGATTAGTTTTATCGTCATATCAAAAAGGGTTTGGAACCTGGATTTTGGTGTTTGAACTGAAAATGTTCTTTTCGGATTGGTACAGTTTTCAGAGCACCCAATTGGATACTCGTTCAGCTTCTCAGTTCAGATAGGTCTTTGGGACCCATTACGGCACCCAGTTGGTACTCGTTCAGCTTCTCAGGTTATACCGGCCTTTGGGACCCATCACGGCACACACATAGGTTTTGGGCCGTGTGTCGGGATGCTTTGCCCTTTGGGGGCGGCCCTGCGTGCACGTACGGCAGTTGTTGGCCCTGCATGTGTATGACAGACCCTGGCTCTGCACATGTACGGCAGGATATTGGCCCTGCATGCGTACGGCAGGTCGTAGGCCCTGTGCATGTACGGCAGGATTATTGGCCCTGCATGCGTACGGCAGGTTGTGAGCCCTGCGCATGTACGGCAGGCTAGCTGGATGTGGATTAATAAAATGTTTTAAAGCGGGGGAATCTCAAAGGGTAACAGTGAGGTGTTGAGAAACTAGGAATTCAAAGGTTTAGGCGAGAATTGATTTCCGGGGTTTGAGAAACAAAGGTCATTTGAGGTTTAAGGGTAAGTAAAAGGTTACAGAGTATCAGTTATTTTTAATTGAGGATTTAGTAGGTTCTAAAGGTTATTGAGAACAGTGGAAGGATTAATTGAGGTTTAAGTTAGTTCAGAATGGATATCGAGGATTTTAAGATTATTGGAGAATCTAGTGGAATTCTAAGTCAGGACCTTGGGATGTAATTCGAGGTGATTTCNTAGTACCTTGTGATGTAATTCGAGGTGATTTCCAGTTTAGGGGATCAATTGAGGCTAATTGAGGTATTACAGTTTAGGGATAGTGAATTGAATTGGTTAGAGGATCGGTGACCAGGTTAAGAATTATGATTTATGATTTGGGGTTTGACTGTGATTTGAGGCTTGAGAAGGATTGTGAATGCGATGATTTCACTGATTATTTTAATTGAGTTTATTTTGAGGTTTTCAGTTAGATTTCACTCACACGAGCTCTAGTGAGCTTACCGGGTTTTTGTTTAAACCTGGTGCACCTGTGGTTGGGTGCAGGGTTTGGTTTTGCAGGTTGATGCAAGTTGAGGAGGCAGTGGAGAGAAGACGAGGCAGTGGGACCATCAGTGCTTCAAAAACTTATTTTGCAGTTGTTTTTCGTGTAAAGGTTTTACAGCTTGATTTTATAAATGTGTTTTGAAATTTACAGTTGTTTTCAGTAAACTATTTATTATTCATGGCTTACAGTTTTTGAAAAAGGGCTCACAGTTTCAGAAAGAGGGCCCACAGGAACGGTTGTCAGTTTTCAGCAGTTTAGGCACGTGCCCGAGGGTCGGGGCGTGTCGTGTGTGCCGTGATGCTTTGCCCTTTGGGGGCGGCCCTGCGTGCACGTACGGCAGGATATGGGCCCTGCATGTGTATGACAGACCCTGGCTCTGCACATGTACGGCAGGATATTGGCCCTGCATGCGTACGGCAGGTCATAGGCCCTGCGCATGTACGGCAGGATTATTGGCCCTGCATGCGTACGGCAGGTTGTGGGCCCTGCACATGTACGGCAGGTTCGATGGGTAACTGTTGGGTGAGAGACTTTTTGCGAAAACAGCTTACAAAATAAATTCTTGGTTGAGACAAATTTTAGTTCTTGTTTAATATTTTGAGAGCTGGATCAGTTTTATCAATTTATCAGAATTTTTCAAAACGGATTTAAAACGCGGATTTCTACAAAGAGTTTCAGTGGATTTTTGAAAGTGATTGTAAAACTGGGAGATTTCAAGGAAAGTTTGTGAAATTCTAAGGAGTTTGAAAGTAAAAGTTTATAAATACTTATTTTGATTTATGTCCACTCACTGAATTTACTCATTAGTTTTATCCTTTTTATTGTTTTAAATTTTCCCCCAGGTGGTAGCGGTGGAACGGTCGAGCCAAAGACGTCGAGGAAATCTAGCGAGCTTAGTGATTTTTTTTGTAGGCACTTAGTTATTTTTGTAAACCTTATTTTTCTTAGCGAAATTTTGTAGCGCGGCTCTGATAACCTAATGAAAACTTAAGTAATTGGTATTGAATTTGTTGGGTCAGAGACCCCTTTTGGTTGTGGTAGAGGAGCTGTGAATGCTTAGAAGTGTATTTGCAGGTCTTGTGGAGAAAAGGGTTAGTCCAATTTCAGAGGAGGTTCTGCCGAATTTTTGGTAGAATTTTCCTTGATGTTGGATTCCCGCAGGATCACTCCGAGTTCCAGGGTGGAATTCGGGGAGGGTCCTGTCATAGTGGAATATTGCCCAGGTCATACCAACTTTTCGACAAAAGTCGTGAAAGGCACAATGCTTTTTCTTGAAGTGTATGCCTCCCTTCGCCAGTGCGTCAAAAGCATGAGGTGTGAGCGCTTCTAGCCTTTTTATTGCACTCTTCATTCCCTTTCGATTTCACATTCTGTAACCTAAGTTTCTAACTCCTTTCATCCTCTGGTCAATGGCTTGGAGAGCACCTGGGCTAGGAGACGTGGAGTGCACCTAGGCTTGCCAGTGTGGAGAGCACCTGGGCTTGCCAGTGTGCTGACGTTGACAGTATATATTATGTTTAAATTGTTTATATCTGTGACTATTATGTTTTTGTATTGTTGGGCAGTGATCAATAAGGGGGAAATGGATTTGTTTCATAGCTTTTTGTGCCCAAATTAGCCATTTATTTTTAAGAATTATTGATTCAGCCGAACCATTGATGTTTCTACTCTGCTCCATTTTTGTAATTTCAGTTATACATAGGTGTTGAGTAACTTGAGTTGCTACTGCTATGTTGCTATGAAGTTGTGCTTGAATCAAGAGTAGAATTGATTTTAATTGGAAGTATGCAAAAGAGGTCAGTGGGGAAAAATATATCAGGTGCAAGTTTTGTGATCAACAAGTAGTGGGAGTATTTCTAGGCTGAAAGAGCACTTAGCTCACACTCACATAGGAATGAGACCTTGTACCAAAGTCCCTAATCTTGTGAGATTAGAGTGCTTTGAAGATTTGAAAAAAAAAAAAAAAAAATAAAGTAAGACAACATGAATTGCTACATGAGATTGGAGAGGGTCCTGGAGGGGGAGTGTGGATTTGGATTCTCCTTATTTGGAGAATTATGGAATTTCAGGGAGTGTGAATACTCCATCTTCTAGGATGCCTATTGTTCAACTAGTGCTCAACAAAGGACCAAAGGACCCATAAATAGGTTTGTCTTTTCAGAAATACGACAAACCACATTAAATTCAACAAATTATAAAGAGGAAAAAGAAGTGTGTTGAAGATTGATCACTTTATTTTCTCAAGCACACTTGCATTCATTGTTGTGCATGATCATTATTGGTTGCCTACGGTTGAAGGGATTGCTACATATGGTCCTGTGTTCAAGCCTTCTTCCATGCATGAATTGAGGACAATGGTTCTTAAAGAAAAGGTTGCAGATATTAATATCATGATGAATGAGCATAAAATTGTATGGCATCAATATGGATGTTCTATTATGTCAAGAGGACCAATGGAAAGGGTAGGGCTCTAATTAACTTTTTGGTTAATAGCACAAGTGATACTTGGTTTTTGAGATCAATAGATGCATCTAATACGATTAAAAATGGAGAGTTAATGCTCAAGTACTAGATGATGTTGTGGAAGAAGTTGGGGAGAAGAATGTGATTCAAGTAATCACAGTTAATGCTTCGGTTAATAAGAATGCCGAAAGAAGTAAATGGAAAAGAGAAAGAAATTGTGGTGAACTCCATATGCTGCACATTGCATTGACTTGATGCTAGAAAATATTAGCCAAGTGAAAGTTTTTCATGAGACACTCACACGTGCCAAGCAAGTGGTCCAATTTTTTTATGGACATTGTTGGGTTCTTGCCTTGATGAGAACTTTCACAAAAATGTTTATCAGGCAATAACATGGCTTGCTACTTCTTATCTTACTTTTCAAAGTATGTATAAGCAAAAGTAACCTCTTATGTCTATGTTCACTTCCAAATAATGGTGTGAAGGTCCATTTGTAAAACATCATGATGGTATTGTGGCTTGTTCAACTATAATTTATAATGCCAATTTTTGGCCTCATCTAGCATTTTGTATTAAGAGTGCTGTTCCACTTGTATCGATTTTGAAGGAAGTTGAATCAAAAGGTCATGGGGTATATCTATGAGTTGATAGATGCGGCAAAAGAAAATATTACTTTCAATTGTGGAAGAGTGGCAAAAAGGTATAACGCAGTGTGGAAGAAAATTGATAATAGATGGACTTCACAACTTTATCAATCCTTACATGCAGTGGGTTATTATTTGAATCCTCAATTGTGTTATTCAAACAATTTCTCAAATGTTGATGAACTGAGGAATGGATGCATGCTTGCATGGATAGGATGTTAGCTGAGATGAACGTATTAAAGCCGATATCCAATTAGACTTGTATGATAGTGCAAGTGGGGACTTTGGAAGTCAAATTGCCATCAACTCTAGGAAATTGAGATCTCTAGGTAACTCTCTCTATCTCACTCATTTTAAACATGTTTTTTATTTTTTAAATAAAAAATTGAATTACAATATCAAATTAGTGGTTGCATTTCGGGAGGAGGACACCTGAGTTAATGTCATTTGCGGTGTAGGTATTTAGCCTTACTTGTAGTGTATCTGGGTGTGAGAGGAATTAGAGCACCTTTGAGTCGGTAAATTTATTTATTTATTGTGATGTGAAAAATTTAATATGTCAAAGATTTTTGTGCTTCAAATATTTATATTCTTATGTTAATTTCAGATTCATACAAAACAAAATAATAGGCTTAAATACCAAATGCTAAATGCATTAGTCTATGTGAAGTTCAATACTTCTCTAAGAGAGAGAAAATTATTAGATGAAGAGCAGAAATAGATCCAATACTAGTGGATGAAATAGCTTCTGATGATGAGTGGATAGCTGGGGTAGAAGAATCTGCTCTTCCAAACAATCTTAATTGGCTTAGTTCATAGTCCATAATTGCTGTCGTGTACGGCAGTATATAAGCTGGTCCTAGGGGCCTACCCAAATTTCCCATATATGCTTGGAGCATGTTCTCCACGGCAGCCATGGTGATTGGTTGTTCTTAATTTATATTAGCTGCTTGCTTCTTAGCATATTGCCATTATTCTCTAACTATCATCCTTGGGCCTTTTCTACCGTAATTTTTATCGTTTCCAACGTAATTCCTTCCATTTTTATGATGGGGTGCGATATAACGTGGCTACTACAGCGCGATTTGAGGTGATACAAGTAAGGGCATGCCTTGTTCAAGCATCCGCTAGGTTATGGTTGAGGTTCCGCCGGGACTTAGGGTTGGGGATTCACGAGTGCGTTCTCAAGCCGCTGAACATTAGGTTGTGGCCTATTTTGAACCAACTATTAGGTCAGGCCGTTCATGGCCAAGATAAACCTGTTGAAGCTATTTCTCATGTCTACCAAGCTACAAATATCTCTTCAGCTGTAATTTTTTTTGAGCTGCCTCATCAAGGATATCTATAACCTTTAAATGTAGAACTCTTGTAATGGTCATACACCAAGTATAATGAGGTCCCACCAGATGTGCCAAAATATATTTCACCTAAAATTCACGGCCAGACCGTGCCGAGAACTTTAGTTGGTACACTAGTAATCCTTGTTTAATGTGCAAGCATGCCATTGCATGGCCAGATGGTCGGTATGCTGAAAAATGTATTGTCGTATTCGAACGGTTAAGTGATGTGTTAGCACCATGAACTAACTTCTTAACAAATAAACTATGTGGCGAGAAAGGAACAACTACCTCTCCTTGGTTCTTTCTAATGCCTTGATTCTCAATAACTTTATATGCTCAGGTAGACAATAACAGCGTGCTCAAAATTAAAGACTCGATGAATGGTGTAAAGAAAAACTATGAACTCGAATATAAAAGTATGACTTAATTGATTGTCACGAAATCTAATAACAATAGTTGTTTTAACAACAAATCTCATCTAAGAACATGAAAATCAAGATCAAAGCAAATAATAATAAGAAAATCAATACTAAGACAACTGAGTTTTAGCAAAGTTAATAAGAAAAATGTACAAATATTACTAAGAACTTGAAGAACTAATCGCAATAATGCTTAAGAAATATCATAAATTTGCTGAGAAGTTTTTTGTTGTATGTGTGATCAGAAATATTTTTCTTTTTGTCAATGCTTCTTTATATAGGGGTCAAAACCTTAGGTCTCTCATGAAACTCTAATCCTAATGGAATTCAGACTCTTGGCTTACTTAGTCTTTCATGCCCAAATCATCCTAAAATTGTCATATGTGTAACCAAATCCCACTTGGATTATTGCTTTACTAAGATTCCTTGCTTTTTGATTGGTCATTGGATTCTTATTGTGAGCCTCATTAAAGTGGGCTTGGACATTAGTGCTTGCTAGCTCTTTTTTTCTGCTTCAAGTTGAGCTGGGCCATTACTCTTTAGGCTTGGCCGTGCGTGTCGGCCCACCAGATGTGCCAAAATATATTTCACCTAAAATTCATGGCCAGACCGTACCGAGAACTTTAGTTGGTACACTAGTAATCCTTGTTTAATGTGCATTACTCTTTAGGCTTGGCCGTGCGTGTCGGCCCAAATCCAAATTAGGGTGTAAACAAATGCATACAGCCAGTTGTTTGTTGACTACGACTCAATAACTTCCTTTCATAGGAAGAATGATTTCGTCTACAATTTCATAAATACTTGGGTGCCAATGAATCAACATGTTCCACGAGTCACCAAAAATGGCCAAGGTGAGCTTTCTTTTGCTCATCTAGGTGTTCAAATGGAAATATTGACAATAGAGAGGTGTCACCAGCATTGAGAGAGTCTTCAAACATAGATGGCACCGAAAAAAATGGCAACCCTAGACAATGATGGAGAAACTAAGAAGATAATTAATAAGTACTTTCTGACAAATTATACGTTTTATTAAACACTAGTCACTACTCTCCCATGGTGCCCATGGTTGTTGAAGGGTCCAATGGCAAGTAATTGGTAACAAGGAGTGGCAACCTGCACTACTGCCACACAATGGGACCCTATCACATCTCAGAATGGTGAGCAGAGTTGAGAGAACTTGTATGTTCCCGACACATGTGACGAGTCATGGGTGACTCCGACCATCATCGATGATTGAGTCATATTAGGTACTCATGTTACCATAATTGTGGAAAAAATTATCATTAGGTGCATAAGTTACAATGTGTATGATTGAATGTAAGACCATATAGTATATTAGTTAGGTGATGGTAAATGTAACTTATGTATGCTATTGTACTTTGGTGTCTAAGTTCTAGGATAAAGCAATTAAGTATTTATTCGACTTGGCATGAAAAAGCAAATCTTCATGATTAAATATCCTAGTTAATTAGCTACATTCTCAAGGTGAAGTCCTAAACAATTCAATTTAAGAATGGAGAAATGATGGTCCTCTAGGGCCATTGGTTATGCTTCACACGCAAATCTTCCACATTGGAAAAAAAAGCCATAGGCAATTAGGCATACATCAGTTTGGGTGTTCCTATTAATGGTTGATGTCTTCTCAGGTGAGTGTGTGTGCATATATGTTTCTTGCCATAGCTCCCTAAGCATTAAACCATCATTTAATGTTGACTTAACTAAATTAATAAATGATGCATTACGCAAGTCATACTTCTATAAGACTTACTTTCTGTATATTCCTCAAAGTGGGCGTTAGAGACAGAACAAAAGGGGCTTGGTAGTCAAGTATGTTTTCTGCACTTGTAGAACTCTTGCATTTGAGTGCTTTTCTCCAATAATATAAAGCAAACACACAATTTCTTAGCTTCATTTGTGTTTGGTCAATCCGCTAACTATGTTTGCTGGCCACAATCCAATAATTTCCACTTGTGGCTTGCTGATTTACCTTTGAGTTCTATTATGATTGTTCAAATTTGTTTAACTTTGTTATATTGCAAAGCAAGTGTACCATATTTGCCTATTATGCTCTTCTATGTAAAGGTGATTCTCCCTGGACAAGTTTGGCAAGGTGTGGTCAGTATTGAGGTTGTATTCTCGTAACAAAAACCATAAGGGAGTTTTGAAGATGGCAAGTGCTTCTGGAACAAAGGAGGACCCTCAAGTAGTAGAACCAATCTAGATTTCGATTATAGAGAAAGTCACAGGTTGCACATCTGTGTATAGGATGACTTCATTGACTAGGAAGGATTTTGTGAGATCTAAGAATAGGCATGAGCTTGCTAGGCTTTTGAAAGATGACAGAACCTAAGAGGAAGATTGGCTTGCTTTCTGCAGCTATGTTAAGCAGACAAAATCAGACAAAGGTTTCCCATTTTACCCAAACTCCATGGATTACATTGAGTTCTACGAGGGAATTTTCATTAGGTATGGGGGGACTATGCATAAACTAGAAATGATATGATCAATTACATGTTTGGAATAGTGGATCCCGAGATCGAACCTGAAAAAGAAGTCCTAGATATGGATGAGGATATGCTCTAAGAGAGTTCATTGTTAATGTCCTTTCAGTGTATGTGTATGTTTTAATGTATGGTTTTGTTTTGGGCAGTCATATCGCCAAGTGCTGAACATTGGTCTTAGGTATTTTGAATGTAAGGATGATCTATATATGATCAATCTCATGTGTGTGATGTTATGCTATATTGTTGCTTACTGATCATGCCAATTAATCCAATTAACTTATGATGCTAAGTTGTCAATTTGCACACAAAATTCCCATATTGAACCTATAGGACTAAAATGGGCATAAATTTTTCTACGCAAATCGAAATCACAAACCGTAAAATTCTCTAGAAAATAGACTTCCAAAGCTTTCCAAGCATGTATCATATGTTATTTGGTTCTTCTCAAGCTGGAAGAGTTTTAGCCGAGAAGTTGACATATTTGTCAGGGCACTTTTCTCAATTACATCATATATTGCTCATTTTCATTCAAAGCAACCATTAGGAATAATTTCCCACATAATTCACACGAAGCATATCAAAATGCATAATTTATCAAGAGAAATATGGGCTAATTGGAAAATAGAGCTAAATATGGAGTTATCATCATGATATGGCAACTTAGGGAGTTTGAATATTTAATACTAGTAGGCTTTTATAGAATGTTTAAAAATTGAATAGATGTAATTCTTAGCACATATTTTCCTTTGTCTTACCAAGAATTATGATCTTACGATTAGCAGTCAGCTAGTCTTAGCATTAAGATTTTGTATTGGCTTTTCCTTGCCAAAATCGTCGTTTTTATATTTATTTTCTTACACTCACAAGCTCTAGGCAAGGAATGTAATTTCGATTTCGATAGAAATTTCGACGGAAATTTCGATCAAATTTCGATTTCGCTAGAGTTTTGACAAAAACGACGGAAATTAATATCAAATCACGGAAATTTTAAATGAAACTTTACTATATGCTTATTTAACATATTATCTACTATATTTATAAAAAACATTGAAAGAATCAAATCATATTATAGGTTTCATATAATATAAGGTGAATATAATGCACGTTAAAGGCAAATTTTTTTAAAAAGATGTTACACTAATTAATAATTACATAAATAATATTTTAAATTTACAAAGATCAAAGGGTGTACTTATGGTAGACAAATTTTGTTAAAAAAATGTTACACTAATTAATAATTACATAAATAATATTTCAAATTTACAAAGATCAAAGGGTGTACTTATGATAGCATTTGCCCATATGAAATTTAATGATGTCATATGTAGACAATTATTAAATTAATTAAGTAGTCATATGACTCTTATCACTAAGTGTTATATCAATATTAATTTTCTGAAACTACATCATTAAGTGATCAACATCAATAAATATTAAATATTATTTTAATTGGTTAATTTGGTTTCCATTTCTCATGCTATCCATATTAAATACAATGTTAATTTGTTAATTTGATTCTCAAAATAAATATGTTTGATGCATCATGCATGCATGTGTGTTGATTAGCATGACAAGAAGTCATTAATATGGTTGGCCCACTCTTCCCCTTTTCTCTGCGCGTGGGCAGCAAGCCCACCTTTTTTTTTTTTTTCCCTCTTTCTTCTCCCTTTTTCTTTTCCTCCTGGAACATCTTCCTTTCCTCTTTGTATCTAGTCTCCTGCTCTCCCGTGCGCCTCCCTGCCCAGCCATGATTCACTATCGCCGGCCACCTCCTTGCAATCCAAGGCCACTGGTCCACTCCCCAAGCTAGCGCCAACACAACCCACCCGTCACCTAGCCCGGCTGGCCTCCCCATGCGACAAATTGGGCATCCTCCCGCCGGCTTCTTTAGCTAATTTCGGTTGCCTCTAAGCTCCGATCACCCATATTTTTGGTGGGTTTTTCTTCCCTCACGTTGGGCTTCCATTCCCCTAAGGTCTGAGGTGTCAATTTTGTGAGATTTTGATTTTGATTTTTAGGGCTCAAACGAAATTTCGAAATTTCGCCCAAATTTCAGAATTTTGTCGAAATTTTCTGAAATTTTGACGAAATTGTCGAAATTTTGACGAAAATAACTTGGAATCGGCGTTTCGTTTCAGTCCCTCCAAAAAACGAAAATTTCGGTGAAATTATCGAAATTTCATTCGCTGGACACAAGATATAACATCAAGGGGTAATGTGAGGCAAAACAAACATCAGGGGGTGATGTGAGAATTCGACTTTTTTCCAAGTGGCAAACCAAATAATAAGCCTTCTTAAAAAAGTTTTATCTTTTCAGAGGTGCTCATTTCACCACAAATGTCATGTATTTGTTGTAGTTAGGAACAACCCTTTACATTTATGCTGGTTTACAAATTTCCATGGTAAATACCTTAGATTTCATTTTGTCCCTTAGACTAGGTCGCTTGGAAGGCTTAGGGTTTGTTTATCCCTAAGCAAGACAAGATATATTTTTACCATAAAAATCACATTTTTTCAGAGCTTCAATGAGAAACATCCTTGGAGAGAGCATCAAAATGATTTTTTGTGCTCTCCTTTATGGCAAAATGTTAAATAATAGTCAGGGTAATCAAGTGGGGGTATAGACTCCAAAACCTTGGTATTTCATACATTTGTTTTGATTCCAAAACCCAATAGTGTTAAAGTTTTAGTTTTTCGTCTTCTATTTCTTATATCTACTCATTTTTAAAGTCCTTTGCATTTAGTTTATTTTCTTGTATTTTCTTTTCTATTTATTTCAAATTTATCAACCACCCAACTTTCTAAACTAGGTTAGCTTTAAGTTAACTAAAGTTTAACCTAGTAAAATCATTTTAAAGCAATCCTTGTGGATCGAGCTTGCTAAGTGTCGTTTATACTATAGATTCATACACTTGCAAGTAATAATTAAAAGGCTATTTATTATTTTTGTCCCCTGAAATATACCCTTTTTTTTTTTTCACTTTGCCCCTTAAAACTTAAATCCTCTCACTTTATCCCCCAAACTTTATACTCTCATCTACACTCTTAACTTCATTTATTATCTGGAGTTCTAGAACTTTGTTTTGAGTGAATTTTATATAGTTGTAAAGAGGAGATTCATAGCTTCAAAATGAGTATAAAATTGCTAATTTTGGTGAACTTTTAATGAGTCAAAAGTTAAGCCAAAGTTGAGATAAAAACTAGACAAATGGATAAAGTTGAGTTGAGGGGGCAAAGTGGAATAATTTAACCTTTCGGGGGCAAAGTGAAAAAAAAAAGGTATGTTTCAAGGGGTAAAAACAATACATTGCCTAATTAAAACATAACAAATGTAATTCTTTTCTTTTCTTAACTATTATATTTAGCTTTGAATTTATCTAAATAAGTATAGTCATTTAGCTTAATTTTGTTAAGTGTATTTCCAATAAAAAATGTGCATTTTTTTTTTGTCATTGAGAGTAATTTACAAAATAAAGTAACAAACTTAAATTGTTTTACGCATATATAATGTTTAAAAAATATAAAAAATTTATAAAATATTATATTAAGCAGGATTTGATTATTTATCAAACCAGATATATTAGCTCTAATCCTCATTTGATTAATTAAGTTAATAGATTATTGGATTCATATCATAATTGGATTATTGATCGACTTGAAATCACAAATCCATATCTTGTTATTATATCATAGGCTTTTCAGCAAGATACTCACCTGAACTTTAACTCGATTTGCATATTACTACCTAAATTAAAAATTGAAACAAGTTGCCCCATGAATTCATTCTATTTGCAAGTTACCACCTCTATTCAAATCTTCAAGGGTTCTTTGGTTCATTCATTAAAAGAACTTGGGTGGGGAAGTTTTTGCCACGTCAGCATGCTGAGTGGCAAGGCCCAACTAATTACAAGTGCCCATATGTATAGCCATTTTTCTATTTCTATTTTTCTATTTTGTCAAACTTTAAAAATGAATTAAAAATAGCTCCAAACTCAAAAAATACACGGAAAATTCCTTCAAATTCGTATTGAATAGTAATAATTTACTATGTAGTCCAATTACCAATTTTTCTTTCAAGAGTTTTCAGAAAATTTCGAAAGTCCAAATTTATTTTCAAAAAATTAAAATATTCTAGACTCTTTGAAAATTAATAGGATAAACTCCCGAATTCCAAAAATTACAAGGTCTGCACCATTGGTCTTCTAAAAACTAACTATACCTTTCTTGTGAACACTTGCTACCCAAAAAGATCTTTCGGTCTTAGAGGAAAATAAATTCAAGAAGAATATAATTTTTGTAAAGTCTCAAAAGGATTCTCTAAAATAGGATTTTGGTAGTTTCCAATTTTTTTTTTAGAATTCTTTTGAGACTTTATAGAATTTCTATAAAAAAAATTTTGAGGGAAATTTAAAAAAAAAAAATTACAAAAACTAAACATTAAAACCTCTCTCCTGTCTCTCCTTTTGCTACCCACCCGCCCACTACTCTCCACACATGGATGCCACATCAGCACTTCTAACATTTGATATTGACGAACTTGATGAAACCGAGTTAAGTGAGACACGAGATATAAAATTAGGGGTTAATGTGAGGCAAAACAAACATTAGGAGGTAATGTGAGAATTTGACTTTTTTTCAAGGGACAAACCAAATAATAAGCCTTTTTAAAAAGTTGTATTTTCATTAAGAGGTGCTCATTTCACCACAAATGTCATGTATTTGTTGTAGTTAGGAACAACCCTTTACATTTATGCTGGTTTACAAATTTCCACAGTAAATACCTTAGATTTCATGTTGTCCCTTGGACTTGGGTCACTTGGAAGGCTTAGGGTTTGTTTATCCCTAAGCAAGACAAGATTTTACCATAAAAATCACATTTTTTCATAGCTTCAATGAGAAACATATATATATATATATATATCTATATCCTTGGAGAGCATCAAAATTATTTTTTGTGCTCTCCTTTATGGCAAAATGTTAAATAATAGTTAGGATAATCAAGTGGGGGTATAGAATCCAAAACTTTGGTATTTCATACATTTGTTTTAATTCCAAAACCCAAAAGTGTTAAATTTTTAGTTTTTCCTCTTCTATTTCTTATATCTACTCATTTTTAGAGTCCTTTGCATTTAGTTTATTTTCTTGTATTTTCTTTTCTATTTATTTCAATTTGATCAACCACCCAATTTACTTTCTAAACTAGGTTAGCTTTAAGTTAACTAAAGTTTAACATAGTAAAATCATTTTAAAGCAATCCTTGTGGATCGACCTTGCTAAATGTCATCTATACTATAGACTTGTACATTTGCGAGTAATAATTAAAACACAACAAGTACGTGTAATTCTTTTCTTTTTTTAATCATTATATTTAGCTTTGAACTTATCTAAATAAATATAATCATTTAACTTAATTTTGTTAAGTGTATTTCCAATTAAAAATGTGCATTTTTTTTCTGTCATTGAGAGTAATTTACAAAATAAATAAAAAATCTTAAATTGTTTTACGCAAACATAATGTTTAACAAAAATATAAAAAAACGTATAAAATATTATATTAAGCCGGATTTGATTATTTATCGAACCAGATATATTAGCTCTAATCCTTATTTGATTGGTTAAGTTAACAGATTATCGAATTCAGATCATAATTGGATTATTGATCGACTTGAAAGCACAAATCCATATCCTGTTATTATATCATATTTAGATGATCAAATTGAAATCACAATTCCATATCCTATTAATTACATCGAATTCGATCAAATTAAAAAACGATGCGTTACCAATAACTAGTCTAATAGGCCAATTGAATGACAGGATGAGGATGCTAAGCAATCTCAAATTTCAAGCTATTTTCACACTTTAAACTATTTCTTACAAGTTAATAACAAGTATTTATTATCCACAGGATTGTGCAACTTTCCAAATATATCAAAAAGAGTGGTGATTGACTTCAAAACTTTAACGACCAAACTACACAAATATGCTAAATTTGTTATAAATAAAGTAATACAAGAACATAAAAGATGGAGAGAACAGCAGAGGAAATAAAGAGAATTCAGAGTGTCCTATTATTCTATCGGAATGCCTATTTATAAGGTTACAAAAGATGGAGACAATGATCCAATGCTCAAAAATAATAGGTTACAAATTAATAAATGTGATCATTAGGGCATAGGTTACAAACTATTCAAATATGTAAGTTATGAACATTGTGGTCATCCACATTGATAATTTATCCATATATTTATAACAAAATCTACAATATCAATGATATTTGGTTGACTTAATTGATAATTATGGGTGTATGAGAGCGTGTCTTAGCATAGTTTAGAAAAATTATTAGTTTGTGATTTATAGTTTTTCTAAGATATATTTTTCATAAGGGAGGCGATTTTGGCTTTTCACTTTTCTCCGTTTGCACTCTTTTTATTTTTTTAAAATGTTTAATTATATTTTATAACTTATATTTTCAAATCTACCCTTATGGCTTTTGACCTGCAAATTTTTTTTTTTAATTTGATTCAAAAATAATATTGTGCAGTTACAATTGAAAAACTTGATCCACATTGAATGTTATGTGATTTTGTTCATAAGATTACAATACCAATCTCTTGTCATTCAATTTCTTTTATTTTATGTTAAACCTCTCTTTCTCTCCTCACTTGTTCTCCCCAGTCCCCAGTCACGCGTGCATCTTCCCCTTCTTGACTTTGTGTCTCCGGCTGATCTGACTTTGGTCTTGCCTTCCCCAGAAGAGTTGTGCAACTTTTTAACATATAAAAATTAATTTGGCCAAAACTCTAATGACTCTTTTTCCCAAAAGCTATGACAGTTGCAGTAATATTCTAAAAGTTGACACAAATAATTGAATAGTCTTTTCTTTGTTGACAATTCAATGAAGTTGATATTGCTTCATTCCTTCAACCACCAGAAGAATTTCTTTATCTTTATGTCCTGCCTTGTGTGGAATTCATGTACTAAAGTTGGGTAAGGAGACAACACTTACGCGTTGGATGGTAATTTGGATTGGATAAAATGAGTCGATGTTGTATTTAAAAAGGTAATGTTACGTAAATTGAGAAGGTTGGATAAAATAAGAAAATGGTTACTATATGCATGCAGAGGCAGCAGAACATAGGTGGACGTGGATTGGCACTGCTATTTGCTGCAACTTTATTGTTGCTTTGAATCTTGTGCTATTTACTAACAAGGAAATGTGTACTTTCAGGTAGACTCTTCGAAGATATTTATTAAGAAATTTTAATTAGACAGATCGAATTTTACATCTATGAAATATCAAATACAGTAATACTTACTAAAAATTTAATTTTGTACATTTATTCTAAATAGGGAATCAAAACAAGATGAAGACTCATGATGTATATCTTGACTTAATGGAATCTGATACATCCATTGATGTCCTTTGGCTTCAAAATGATGGAAAGATGGGGCATCCTTATTTATAAGTATTCGACTATGCATATGTCATGGCTACCATGTGGAACTTCTCATGTATATGCTCATAATCCAGAAGCTCATGCCCAAGCTCTGATACTAGTACTAGCACTATTACTACTGCTTATGACAATCATCAACATCAACTTGTGGCCATCCCCGATGATGATGATGATCAGGAATTGTGGCCGTCCATCTTCCCCTTCTTTTTCTAGAAGAGTCGTTCAAATTTCTAACAAGTAAAAATTAATTTGGCTAAACTCTAATGACACTTTTTTCCAAAAGTTATGGGCCCAGTTGCAGTAATATTTTAAAAGTTTACACAAATCATTGAATTGTCTTTTCTTTGTTGCCAATTCAATGAAGTTGACACTATTTCCTTCCTTCAACAACATACCAAAAGAGTTCATTATATTTATAGCCGGCCTTGTGGGGAATTCGTATACAAGAGTAAAATCTCTGTCTCTG
>QANT01000852.1:0-43092 GCA_003254885.1 Purshia tridentata
AACTATCTATTTGTTTGATCAAAGTTAAATAAGCAAATGATTTTAGATTTGACTAAAATTTTACAAAAATAATCAATGAATATGGGCCTACAAAATAGACGGTTCAGATTGTTAAAAAACTACATGGAGTGGACCCATTTGCCCCATCTCACAAATAAACTTAAATATAGAATTTTACACTTGAAAGAATCTGTATATATATATATATATATATATATATATTGGCTAACATAACCATAGTGATATTTCACATCCAATTTAAATACACACAATGGTCTACCATGCATATAATTTAGTTTGACTTCAAACAAATTAATCATACAATATATATCGAAATGTGTGGTCTTCTAAAGCATGCATGGTATTGAGGGTGTGGCATTTTACATCCCTACATCACCTTCATATGTCTCCCTCCATAATTTGTGTCAAAATTGAAATATCATATCATATTAATTTAATACAAGCAAAGTTGTGTCAAAATTGAATTCTAAGAAAAGGGTTTATTTTTAATTGAAATATCATATCATATTAATTAAATACAAGCAAAGCTATGCCTGCATGCGTGAACATGTTGCAAGCAATTGATTATTGTTATTTCTCTGGACGGCTTGACCTCTGCTTATTAAAAAAACAAACCTAATATAAATATATATATATAACCAAAAAAAATATTGAATTATTTAATTAAAACTACATGAATATTGCTTTTTCGACACCAGCAACTGACATATAATTAAGTTTTACATATGATTAATGCATTACTTACGTATTGCGAGGAAAAGAACATGAGATTTAATATCACATAAAATTATATAATTTATATAGTTTAATCTGGAACTTTACATGGATGTGTGTGTGTTGAGGAATTATGCACGTAATATATGTTATTTAGATTTTTTTAATTTTTTTCTGTAATTTTTTATTTATTGAAAGTTACATATTTCTCAATCGAATTAATGGTTGTTTAACAGCTTTTGTCATGCTTCTGCCCTCGCTCTGAGCATGCTCTAGCAGCCTCAATCTCTTATTTTATTTTCAGGTGCACCAAACAGTTAAGCATTTCTAAATAATATTAATTAACTAATTTACTTGAATTTAATTAACTATTAGTTCATCCTTTATAAAATAATACTTTAAAATACATTTTTATTTTGCTCATTGAGACCCCCGAAGGTTCTCTCATAACCAATTTTCTTAGCAATAAAAAACAGTGATTTGTGTTATTGTGAATTATAGTCTAAGGAAAAATCTAAAATGTTTTCATGTAGTAAATCTCTTAAATTTATTTTGGGTCACTTATGCTCGTATTATCTTATGTAATTAATTCATATATTTAGCTCCATCGAACATCACACGTGTCTGAGCGTGTTCGAGAAAATAAAATTCCACATTCTTCAACATTTTATAAAATTGGAATCCTACTCATAGCGAAAACCAAACCATTATAATTATTTCTTTATGAGCCAGCCTAGATGAAGTTCTCATTTGAAGCAATATTATTAATGTCTTTTTCTCCTTTCCACCGGGCAACACTTTTTTCACTTTCAAATTTGAACAAAATGGTCCATCATTACCTTATTAATTAATTAACCTCAAAAGTACTATACCCAAAAATGTTACATTTATTAGGATATGAAGGCTGTTAATTAATTAGTTACCCTAATGTTAAAAATATAAATAAATAATTCAATTGCATAGTGTGCAGGGGCATGTGATCATATAGAAAATTTCTTAATTAAAATACCAAACACTCATTATTCATAGACTACTAACTGCATATGGCATATGGCATATGCTACATAATAATACAGGGGTAATGCTTGGGTCCTAGTATGGAGGACCAACTTGTCCTTCAAACACAAAAAAATGATATTTTTGGTGTGTTGACTCAAAATCAGAACTGTTATATTTTTAGATTACTTATTAAAGATTATTTCTGTAAAAAATCAAGTCAATCAAAAATCGTTTGGTTGTATAACTGTCAACAAATAAGTAGACAGTCTGTAATTAAAAAGTGATTTTTTAACCAAACTGTATATTTATTCGTTGACAATTATACAACCAAACAATTTTTAATTGATTTGATTTTTTACAAAAATAATCTTTAATAAGTGATAAAAAAATACAACAATTCCAATTTTAAGTCGGTACATTAAAAAAATGTTTTTTTTTTCTTTAAAGGACAAGCAGGTCCTCCTAAGGACCTAAGCATTGCCCATTATGGAGGACAGTCAAAGAAACAATTCAAAATTATGACTAGAAAATATAGAGAAATAGAGAAAAGTCAATTAATGGATGGTTCCAATTTTGTAGGTCTTGTCCAAAAAGGAAAAAATGCTGTGGAATAAGAAAACATGGTCATAATGTGATGGGCCGCCATACAAGAAATTTAATTCAATTCAATTCAACCAAAGAGTAAAGAAAGAAGAACAATATAAGCGGCTACATAAAAAGTCACAAAAGGACAAGAGGTTGTTATTGGGGCCCAGTATTTTTTTGGCCAAAGGGGCCCAGTATTTTTTAATTGTTTATGATGCAACAAAACTGAGTGGGCCAGATGGAAAGTTTTGATCATAAAATACATGATGTATTTTGTTAAGAGGCCCATAACAGCCTCGCCCAGTGGCTTGGAATCACTAGTTGGTTGGTTGGTTGCGTCATATTTATCATTTTTGTTTTTTTTGTTTTTTGGGTATGATATTTAACATATTTGTTCATGATCTGAACACTGAAAATTTTTTTTTTTGGTGGTGTAAGAGATTGGTCATGCTCAGAAATGATCATTCGCTCATTATAGAGTGGGAAAATTTAATAATTGGAACAGTTCATTGTTTAAGTCATTCCTTAAGGGTCGTCCCTGTAAAAGATCAGTTAAATTAATAATTGTTTGGATATCATTTTTGTTTTTTTTGTTTTTTGGGTATGATGATATTTAACATATTTGTTCATGATCTGAACACTGACAATTTTTTTTTTTGTTGGTGGAAGAGATTGGTCATGCTCAGAAATGATCATTCGCTCATTATAGAGTGGGGAATTCCCCGCTCATCATATAGAGGAAAATTTAATGATTGGAACAGTTCATTGTTTAAGTCATTCCTTAAGGGTCGTTCCTGTAAAAGATCAGTTAAATTAATAATTGTTTGGTTATCTAAATTGTACTAACAAATAGAGTATGTCAAATAAAACTGAAATGATGTTGACCATAATACATAGACTAAATAGTTTCTAATTTGGCTGAAATTTTTGCACCGGTAACCTTTGAATGATGTTATAAAATATAGACGGCTCCAATTACTGAACTTTATTGCTGGGTGGTTAGGTGAGCAAAGAATTTCCCACCTACGGTGAGCGGGTGAACATTTTTGTGGGTCATGTTAATTAATCATTAATTTAAGAAGTATGAAACTTGTTATAAATATATGGTTTAATATGGATGGATACCATAATGTCCATAAGTTACACATTTGAATGGTTTGTAATCTATGCTCTAATGATCACATTTAGGAATTTGTAACCTATGATTTATGGGCATTAGATCATTGTCTCCATCATTTGTAAGCCTATAAATAGGCAGCCTAATGAGAAGAATAACACACATTCTAATTTCTCCCTAATTCTCTCTTATACTCTCTCTTTATTTTCTTCAGTTTTACAACAAAACTTAAATTTTGTGTATATTTTATTTTCTAATTTCTATTTTGAGATAAAGAATTTTTGTGTCGAGCATTCTAACGCTGGCTTGAGTATTTGAGTATTCGAAAGTTCGAGTTAAAAGTGAGCTGGTTTATCATGTTTTTCAGCATCTAGTATGTTTTAACATTATACTTGCTATAAATGAAACTATGGTAGTTGGGCCCTTATTTTCAGACATGTACATGATTTTGGGTGTAGCCTGGCCCTAGTGACTTCCAATGAGGAGGACCAATGTTAATTTGTTTAGTCTATTCACATTTCACATGTACCTTTTTTTTTATTTTTTATATTATTTAGTGAGAGTAGAATCGAATTTGGATGTATTGTGAGTAATTCAACGGCCCTTTCAATAGGGTTACCCAATAACTGCAACATACACCTTTATTTGGTACTCTTTATTTGTTGTTAATTGCTAACCATTATTGGTATTACAAGCAAATATAAATGCACAAAATAATCAAATAGCAACCACCAACTGAAGTATATATAACATACATAACCAGATTATAGCTCACATAATTAACACGTTTATCTTATACATGCACACACAAGTAGGAAGATCATCATCATGCACTTAATTCCCAACAATTAATCAAGCACAAACAAGACCACCATTATTTATCAAACTTTGAATACCATCCTCCATCAATGAATTATCTTCTACTCTCGCTTGAAGGAGATGTTGTTTTCCTTCCCAAGATTTGATGGTGTAGATTTGAACTTGTTCTTTACACGATGAATGTAATCAGAGAAATGGTCTTTAACGCTTTCTTTTCTCTTTCCACCATTCACATCATCATCATCTGGAAGTTCTGATATCTTTTTTGATGACAAGGTTCTAATCTTTTTCTTTTTCTGGATGATATATTCAGAAAATGTGTCATCCCCATTCTCATCCACTCCTGCATGTTTCTTATTATTATTACCTTCAATATTCTCAGCAGCTTCTTTTACTGGTGCCTCAGACTTGGAGTAGTACTTGGGCTTCTTGTCCTTCTCCTCCTTGGCTTCTTGGCCATGACTGTGGTCAACACCAACTACTTTCTTTTGGGCCAAGTCTTCTTTGGGCTTGGGCTGTTCTTGGACTGGTGCATTAACATTTGTGGTTTTGGTTATCTTCTGAAGATGAACATGTGATGCTTCAAACTTAATGGGGACCTGAATCACTTTATCTGCTGCTTCACTACTTTTGGCTGGGGCTTGAGGCTTGCTTTTGATAACAATGGTTTTCACTGCAGCATGTGAAGTGTCTCTAGCAGGAGAGGGAGATGCAGAGTGTGTGATGTGGCGAATTTTACGAAAAGCAGGACTAATTGTAATGGCATTGAGGATTTTCTTACACACTCCCATGGAGTTTGGAGGAGTAGTAGTAGCACCATTGCCATTCTTTTCCATCAAGACTCAGACAGAGTGAAGTGCATGCAAGTCTCTGAGGACCAGAGAAGGGTGGTATTTATTTGCCTAGAACCCTAATGGCAAGTCTCTAGTCACAAAAAAGAAGTAGTTTGTCAAAGTTAGGTGCCATTGTTTAGTTTTGGGATCATATTCTCATGTGCTTTACGTGCCCCTTATTTTCTACAAAATTAGAATCCAAAAAGTACCACTAACATGGCATGCATTCACAAGTAAAGGAAACATCTTTAGCTGGTTTCACATCTAGTTTTGACAGCTTTAGTTCGAGAAGGAAATGGGATTATAATGAGATATGCATGATGCATTTGATGAGATTAGCATCTTTCTATATATGTGGGATTGGATTCGGTATATGACCAATATTATATATATGAACCTATTGACCCTTAATTACAAGAATCTAGCACCTATTGCTGGTGATGCTCTCACACTTAAAAAGCTAGAAAGAATCATACTTTTGCTGCCTGGTGAGTGCTGAGTGGTGACAATCAATATAAAGGAAGAAAACATAGGCAACCTTTTGACAATTCAGTGAGTTTTTCACTCTTTTTTCTTTGCTCTCTCTCCAAGCAAGTAAACTTCTCAGAAAGAGATCAGATCCTTTTGAAATGTGGAAAATTAATGCTTTTAAGGCAACTTCATAATACAATATATCAAAACCAGCAATTCCATCATGTTTGGTATGCTGTATAGGATAGTATAATATTATATTAAATTGTATTGCATTGTATTGCATTGTATTGTATTGTATTACCTTTAATACTATCAAGTGTTTGGTACATGACTAAGAGCTGGATAAAATTATTTTTTGTTTGGTATTGTAATGTATAATATAGTACTGTATTATTTTGATTTTATTTTTTTATAAACCATCCAAAATAATAAATTAAAAACCAAAAAAATAAAATTGGCTCTGTTTCTCCAAATACTATTTATATGAAATTTGGCTAGAATATAATACATAACCAAATTTTTTTGGAGATACTTTTCTTTTCCATAATAATGTTTTTATTTTATATTTATTTTCTAATCCATTTGATTTGAGGCATACTAAATTTAATGCAATAACAAAATAAAATTTCAGACAACATGAAATAGAATGCAAGTGACTAATACAAGCATAACAAAAATGATCCAAAACAATAAATTAAAAAGTCATCCAACAGGGCTTCTTCGTGCAAGCAACATACGCACAAACTCTTCTCTCATCGAGCGTTCTAACGTCATGAAGGTCCTCCCATTATGTGACTTCTCCAAAATCAAATTCAAAACACCAATTGGGTCATTGAGAGACAAGCTCATCTTCCCCATCTCAACAAGTATCTTCTGCTCATCTTCCGGCCCCTTAACAAAGCTAGTTGTAATGGCTTTTGAGTTGTTCAATAGATTCAACAATGACTTCTTTAAACACCGTAGTAATTTCACTTGAACCATCATGTGACCGCTTCCTCACTCGACTAGTAGAGACAGTTGAAGTTGAGTTCATTCTAGGCAAAGAAGAAGAAGAAGAAAATTGGCGGTGTTACCATTATAAAACAAAACTATGAATTAATGCAAAACAGAAATTAACTTTTCCAACCTGCAAAGATTCAATCTCTGCCAGTGATGCTAGTCCTTTCTGGTACAATGCCTCTGCTAGCTAATCACGGGCAGTCTCCAATTTTCTTTTTAATTTTCTGTAACAATAATAAATACTAATTATTATCAACAAATTCAAATAGAAAAAGCTTTGTAAGAGTTGTTGATTCTCTGAAACAATTTCAGAAGGTTTAAAAAAGACAAATTATAAAAGAAGAATAATTTGATGACATGGATGCACACCTCTGCCTCCTCATCATCAGGATAACTTCCAAGTGCAAAAAATAGGAGGTGACAGATACCATGTAACCAGGTGGGAGTGCATCACACCATATATTTACCTTATAAGGTTAAGTTAAAGGGAATTATATTGGTAGGATTTTTGTTAATGTACACAATCACATGAACACATTACAATTTGCCACATGATGAATACAATTCCAAGTAGCTTAACACATGCCCATATGTGCACTTAAAGAACCTGCAAACCAGTCATCCTTAGTGATAAAACTCCTGTGACTAATAGTCAGCATATACTGATCCCTCATTTGTGCTATCGAAGTCTACAATTCCCACCAAGCGGTTGTTGGCTCTAACTTAGAAAAAACACAGACTTCTGCTAACTAAATTAGAAGATTATGGCACAGGCAACAACATTAATCCACCCACAGATATCATTAGGTCATAATAATGTACCAAGAGAAGAACAAGAAAATGACAGCTGACCCATTGCAAAAAGGCATAAACAAAGGAATCAAAACCTAAAGATATTTTTGCTTTCTTTAACAGAGTAGAAGATAATGAAGAATCAAATTTAAATACCAATGCCTTCAGCCAGTCCTACTCATAATAGTTAACATCCTCCTCATGTACCTCATCATAGTTAAATTTGGGTCTGAGCATGTATTAATCACATATAAATATATGAACTTACAACAATAGTGCAAATAACCCTTACATTTTCTCAATGACTCTGGGGATGACACAGATGAAATCAATTATGTAACATAACTTGGAACAGTTGCCTTCCAAGGATAAAAACAAAGGGGGCCACTGAACATGGTTGCTTGACAATGCATAGTACTTCACTTTGTTTCACTTAGATAAGTATCACTATAGGAGTCATTTTCAATCACAAACAACAACAGCAAATTTCAGAGATACAAAAGTTACAAGCAAGCATCAGATATAGCAATTGAACAGGAGATATTAGGGTCAAAAGTCAAAACTTTAGTCTATAAATGATTCAGCTTATATTGGATGGATTTGAATAAGATCATAGAACTGAAGTAAAAGTAAGAAGTGAGGTGAATGTAGAAAGAAGACAGTGAAACTCACAAAAAGCAGCAAGCAAGAGAGCAGTTAGGCATTCATGGAGAGCCTGTCTTGTCCATGACCGTTGATTTCCTCATCATCTTTCTTAAGTTTGCCACAGAGATTGCATTCCATAACATTAGAAGGAGCTCCACCATCTTTTTGGGGCAAAGGGGCCAGAGTTCCCCCCCAGCAATTGGCTCTATCACACATGAATCTGACAAAGAAATAGGCATGAGGGAAATCTAATTGCTAATTATGTAATTAACAATTCGTATTGACATCTCTATACAAAACACATCATCTTGCTTCATCCAACACATTGTTCCGTGAAAAATGAAATGAAACTCAAAAAGCTCGATTGTCAAGTGCTTAATTAGTTTGTTTACGCAAGTAAAGAAAAAGCTCAATATCATTTGTTCATGTTTGCATTACCTTGCTCTGCAAGTCTTCTAATTTTACATCAATATTAGTAAACCCTGAAATATATAGAGCCAGAAACAACTTCTTCAAAGTGGATCGCATTCTTCACAAGCTCAGAAGCCGATCTGCAAAAACATAACAAATCCTCAACCAAATCCTTCAGCAATCAACTACTCCACCCACATGTATAATTAATTGACCAATCGCATTATAATGTACATTTATATTGCTACGATAAATTATAAAAGCTAAAATCAGAACCATTTCAATGTTATAATTTATCAAAGCTTTCTGCACCCCAAAATTTTTGGTTGAGATGAATGTATCAAGTAATACACGAATTGCCAAGTCCACATCTTCTTGTGTTACATAACTACAACAAAAATGGACAATAGAGACTCAAATTAATTGCATAGAAATGGATGGCAATTGGATAATAAAGACTGAAGTGGGCATTAGTTGTACGAGAAGTGTACTTCTTGTTAAAATCGAGGCACTTAATTAGTCCCTATTGCTCAATTGCAACCATTTTCTGTGTAACTAATGTTAGCTTTTACTGTCCATTTTTGTTGTTGTGCATGTGCTTCGGAAATTTGTGTCATTGATTTTATGTGCCTTACAGCTAGCTATATATGGTTTCTCCTTGTCCATGCTAAACAGGAACATTAAAGAAAGATTAAGTCTCATTTAACTTGGCATAAGTTATGAATGAGAATCAGAAAAAGACTCATGTCCAGACAAGTCTAGAAGCAAAAAGATGAATACAGGTTAGATTTCAAATCAAGTGATTGGTTCAATGTGGACAACTAAATTCTAACCGTGCGTGTCTAAAAAATGCTACATAGTTTGTATATCCAGTTTGTAAAAATATTTATATTAATGTTCTTTATGGTCCACTTGATGTAGCTTGTGTGACATATAATAGTTTAATAAATATTATTTGGGAAATTCTATTGGTCTTAATAAAAGTAATCATAATCATAAAAATAATCACATAATCATCATCATCATGAAAGTAACCAGAAAAATTCCTGAATTCCTAGCCATTTCTGAATTCCTTTCCTCCTCTGTCGTCTCTTTGGCTGAAACCGGAATTCGGAAATCGAGTTTCCTTAGCCTTCAAGTTAGGGTTTCCTCTCCAAATATATACAAGGTTTCAGGCTTCTATTTTTTGGCATGAACCTTTACACTCAACATTTTGTAACCCAAATTCTTGGCGGGCTGGGTGGGCCTGTGATGATATTTGAAGACTCGTGGTCCATAACACAACTTGTCATCTGTTTTCTGTTGACTTGCATGCTCTTTTTCTGTTGTTTTTTTTACAATTTTTTTTGAATTACTAATAATGCTGTCAATCAAATTACTATTTGATTTGGAGTATCAGATTAAATCCAGTTAATATCTCTTAATTATTTCCTAAATACATGAATAATCAATATATGATTTGAAGCATTGATATTAATCCAGTTACTTGGAAACAAAGAAAGACAGTAAAGGAACTACTGATGTACACCACTAAGAGAAAAAGAACATCAATTGAAGTCTTTTCATTTCAACCCAGAATGGGACTCAGTGGGCCACACCCATTTTATAAGTACACTAAGCCCAACCGAGAATCCCTAGGGATATTTTACAGCACGAATGCCTCTCTAATACAGAGGCAATGAAAAACTAGAAACAACAAAATCAAGACGAAAAGAAAAACATTTCCAAGCAACAACATCAAAACAAGAAAATAGGGCCTTAATTTCTATAGATACACATAAATTTACAAGGATATCTACCAGTTAATCATTTACAAGGGACAGTTCAAAATTTAACCCAGGAAGCTCCTTTTAAAAATAAAAATAAAAGATCCAGAAACCACAGTGTCGGTAACGTTTCTGGAAAGAAAATATATAGAATTGCAAATTTACTCATAAGCAAAAGTTGAGTGGGGGCGTAGGCAGGGTTGCGCCATGTAACAGAGTGAAATTGCCAGCAGTGTGAAGAACAATATACAGGCCTTTCAGATTCTTGAAAATGTGATCCAATCATCGAGATTTTCAGAATTCTTCATCTACTACAACAGCTAAAAACATTTGAAGTAGAATCTCAATGTCGGTAAGTCTTCACCACCTGCTCAATTCGGCGTCGGCAGAGAGGACAACCGGTCAGGTGCAAGGAGCAAGCCATGCAACAGCACATATGACCACACCTGACAAAATAAATGAGTCAGCCATATGCTAAATTTATGAAAGAATAAATTAAATGGCCTATCAAATGCTTAAAAGGCAGTTCTTACGGAACAAAAACAGCATTATACTCCTGCTCAAGGCATATCACACATAAATTTGGCAGCATACGGTCTCTCATGGTACCATCTGATACAACATCAGCCTTTTCATTTGAACCTGGGAGAAAAAGGTCAACGCCTTTCAGTACATTTTCGAGCATATATTGCAAATATCATTGTAATTAGGACACTCAGCAATATACCTTCATTATCTTCCCCAGATCTTTTAGCAGCTGCAGCCAGAACCCTGCAGGGACAGGAATTTAATTATCCATTTGTTTCGACAGACGGACGAAATAATGGAAAATATATGGTGTTAAATAAATTGAGCTTCTATACAAAAACATTACACTTATGGAACAGGTGGCATATTTTTATGAGTGACAACAACATTGCTGTTTTCCCTTTAGATAATCTATTAGCAGTGACTGAGGCTTGCAATCAGTTTCCAAGTAAACATGACAAACTTGGGCGAAACTTACCTTTGCTGCAATTCCAAACGCCGCTTTCTTTCCATGATGCATCGAATAGAATGCTTAGCAATCAAATATACACCAAACACGGTCAAACCCAAAGATGCATATTTGTACCACCTGGTAAAGACATATATATTAATTAGACTTCAGAAAAAGCACACATGAAGATGCACATGAGCAGTGCACACATGCAAACACAAGTGTGCGCCTGCCCATACACATACACACACCATGTCTGTATGCATTCAGGCATAATAAACAACCTTGCCCATTTGCCAAGGTTTGCAATGAGCTGATCAATGGTTTTGGGAGAGACATAAAATGGTCCTTTGTGGGGTCGTTGAATCCGAATGGTACCAATGTCATCTTTGACAGCCTGAACATACATTTAAAACAATAAGAGATAGTAAATAAATCAGTACACAACATCAAAGAGCTTCCAACACATAAATGGGATTGTCTTTATGAACTACAACTTAAAGCCATTTATAAGAGTGTATACCATAACAAGTTCATCTAAGGTACAAGGCTTATCCTTGGAAATCATCAATGTAGTTGGATTACTTACATGCACATCATCCAACCTAATTACAGTTTGGTGCATATCAGACTAAAGCATTGGTATATGATGCAATTCTACAAGTAAAAAGAAGTATATTATCTGAATACTAATTGTTATTTGTTAGCTTTAAGACTATTTGTATGTTAAAATGATATCAAGTACTCACTGTATAATATTAAACTACAACATACCTCACCAACAACACTCAAAGAAGTACCAGTTGGAAGTACCCGCTCAATTCGTTTGACTCCAAGCATCTATGAAAAAACAACCATCATATTAATTGAACCAATGAAGTCCTCTCAGATCTAGAAATTACTAAGAAAGGCAAACCTTGAGGCCTTGGAGATAATCTAATGTCCCACGTACAAGGGATCGACCTGACTCTTCAAATACCTCACTTGCAACTGGCAATACAAAGCCTGTGGCAGCACGAGCTCCCACCACATGTACACGACCAGTCCCATCATCCTATAAAGAATAAAGGAACCACCATCATATCCTGTTAGCCAACTTTCAACACCAAGTGAACCGACAATATATTTACTCAATCAAGCAGAGCAATGAACATGCAGAAGTCTCTCACAGAAGACCAAATCACAAATACATCATCGTTGCATACTGTCATGAGTGAGAGCACAAAAATTCCTCACCAAATACCAGGGGACTTCTTTACTCATTGATAGCATCAAAGCAGAATCCTGTATCCATGATCCAGCATCATTGTGTTTCAAAAAATGTTGTTCTGCCTAAAGAAGATAAAAACAAGATTTTTAATTACCCATTACCCAGGACAAACGAAAAACACCACTAAGAAAAAAGCATCCAAACTATCTCTTTAAAGTTACAATTTGTGTACCGTTTCCTCCACAACTACACCTCGTAAACCACTGAACTCACAGGTGATGGGGGATTCAGAGCTAACTCTTCCAGAAATTGCAACAACCAATGGTATTATACACTCGGAATCCAACAATTTTGCTGAAAGTGAAAGAAGACAAAGTGTTTTATTTGGGAAAGAAATCCAAGCAGATGAGCGACATCATTAACTCTTCTAACTAGAGGTATTCTACTTAGAAGAAAAAAAAGGCGGCAAAATAGAATATCAGAAAGAGAAAAAAGAAGGAAAAAAAAGCAGCATACCCAATTCCTTCAACTGATTAATCCGAGTGGCCGATTTAAGAATATCTGCATCCCTGTAAAATAAAAAAAACCCAAAAATTATAATTTCTGCAATAACTTGAAAGGAAAAAAGGGTGCTTCAGAAGTTCCAAATGTCTAATTAATTGCTAATATGTTCTGCTTAAAATAGAGCTAAAATTAAGTTTTACAACTGACCTGCCACTGCTCCTGCCAAGCAGGTAAAGAGCAGCTGCACTCAAGCAACAACTTAATCCACCCCAAGGTAACATCTTTAACAAGCTCAATTGTCAATAATTAAAAACCTAATCCCAAACCCTTGGTGCTATTTCTCTCCATCATAGATGTACACACTGAAAGATAAAACACATGAGAACTTGCTCTTATGACGAATTTGATATGGAATATCAAAATAATTGGGAGTTAGGGATTTCGGGATGAGAAGGGAAATGATCAATGAAATTGGAGGGAAAAAGGAAACCGCAAAGAAAGGGTCCTCTAATTTTGTGTTTGGGTTCCGGGAAATTTAAAAAGAAAACAATAAATGCGAACGAAAATCGGGAAGAAAGAATCAGATACGAGGAGTACTGGAAAGGGCGAAGGAACAAGGAAGTGAAGGGACTAAGAAATGGGTGACAGTACAGTGTGACACAGCCTTCGGGTTGGGCGTTGATAATGATCCACTGCATGCTTGTGTCGGCTAATTATCCTACACTCCCTTACATAACCAATCAAATATTAAATAATTTTACTTGGAACTTTTAATTTTCATTAATAAATATTAGACATCAACAAGTGATTGTTTAAACTTGAATTTGGGTAGAACTTTAAGAAAGCTTCTTTCGTGCAGAAGCGGAAAAGATGCATGAGAGAGAGAGAGAGGGACCCAAACTTAAGCAGGAGTCGCTCTCTTCTGTATCTTTTCTGCTTCTGTTCTTCCTTAAAACAGAATATCTTGAACTTGAAATTGAACTTGTACTTAAGTCAAGTTTAAATTTTAATTTAAGTTGTTTAAAACTTAAATGATTTCATCAACAAGTGAAGTGAAGTTCAAGATTGGAAAAAGTATTTAACAAGATTGAGCATATTTGATGATGAAGGTGGAACCAAATTTGATCCCAATAGTTGGAGTTTGGGTGAGAGTTCATATCATGTCAGCATTATCATATAGTATCATCGTTGACATTAATAATGAGGGTTTGTAGCTCTAGTGATTATAAACATTTACCAATATATGCATTCGAGACCAAAAGAAAATGGACAATGTAAACTTGATGTGGTGCTGTGTGACTTTATTGAATTGTTTTTGGGTTCATACTTCATACTTATACAACTTGGGAGTTGGATCCCATAAGAAATTTTGCATTCAATGGAAGAAGGTGAAGTGGGTCTGAGTAATTTCCTGTCAATATCTGGGATGTCACATATTGATTTGCAGCCTGAGTATAATGACTCCCATCCCAATTCACATACTCTGCTGGATTAGTGCATAGTGTTGCAGTGACCACAGTCCCATTTAGGTTCTTGGTTTGGCCACAACCAATCCCATTATCAAAGTTTAATGGCAGACCACCATACCCACAGCAAGCTGCTATGGGCTGTTTGAATCCTGAAACACAACAACATTCATGTTATCAAGGCAAAACAAAGTGAAAGATCAAAGTTTTGAGAAAAATAGCCAAGGACAGCTTTACCATATTGAGTATAATTGGTGATGAGATCCAACTTTATTTTGAAAATGTCAGTGTAAGTGACATTAGCTTCTGGGAATTTCCTTTGAAACTTTAAACAAAGATCATGTAGCTGTGCATTGAAAACAGTAGCAGCATGGTTGTGTGAAGCAACACATCCAAGTTGGTTGAGCTGTGATGGATCTTTCCCAAATTTTGCAATAATTCTTGGTAGGCATCCTAGTGGACCTGTGTTATGAACCCAAAAGTTCCTAGCTCCTTGATTGTATAGTTTCTTCAAAAGAAAGGAAGTTTTTGTTAAGTTTTCATAAGTGGGTTGATTAATTAATCTACTGTGCTAATTCTGAATAGGAAAAGAGAGAGAGACATAATTATATATCTACCTCAATTCCAGTCTCAAATTCTGTCAGAATAGTTGGAATGAAATCAACTACTTGGTCTTCTGATTTTGTGCCAAATGCACCATCAAGATCATTCTGTCCCACATCCAAAGTGTACAGGCCCTGCTTGAAATAATCTTCAAAAGGGAGGACTGGTTGAAGCGTCTTGTCTAAATCCCACAACCCAAAGTCTAATCAGTAAACTGTAAATTCCACATTACAAAGTAGTCAAGTACATGTCCATGTACACTGTTAGTACCTTTAGCAAGTAATTCAAGAGCTCGAGCCTTGAATCTGACAAATTGAGCCACCTGAATTCCAAGGGAAAAAGGGCTTACTGAAGCTGCATTGGCTGGAAGAATAGTAGAGCCTCCAGTGGCAAAATTACATCCTCTTTGGAAACTTGGTGCACCAACAGAGTCCAAGTATGGATTCAGAAATGGTAAGTCCATTGCATCCACTGCAAAAAAGTAAAATTGTAACAAGCCAAACATGTCATTGTAAACCAGATTATAAACATATATATAAACAGATAACAGCAAGGATATATGCATGCTTTACTTAAATAATCAATGATCAAATAGCCATTGCAGAAGCGTTTAATGGGAAAAGCAACTCCTGCATGAAGGCCCCCGGTGTCTGAATTCGAATCGCCAAAGTTGAAAACTGCCGGATAAGTGAGATTGATGGGGGTAGTTGGAGGCAAGAATGCAGATACTAAGGCTAATAATTGAAGGGTGGAGACTTTCAGAGCCATGGCCATTGAAGAGGGCTTGAAGCAACGTTTCATATATATAAGGTGCCCAAAGTGGGCAGGTCCGGATTTAGAACTAAAGTTTGGTAAGATATGGGTGTCTTGTAAGCTTAAAACCCTGAAATTGGGATTACAGTGCCATGGAGTAACAGTGACTTAAGGACAAATGGAAGGTCCAAAACATATATAGCAAAATGTGGTAACTTGTCTTGCGATGTGAAAGTTAGCCCTCACCCACTTGGAGATGATCCAAGCATCTAGATTTTTATGTACAATCAATCTTCTCTACTGATTCAATAATGAACCATTGTATACAGTTTTTGTATGTACACTATTTGTTTTTTTCCCTTTTGGTACACATGTTTTAAGGATTTATGTTTACAATTTCCTAATCCATGCTTATACAAACTTAACTTCTTAATAAACTTTCTTATTTCGTATTTTAACCTCCATAATTTCACATATTTTCAAACATAAAAAACAATTTGAATATCTAGTTGTGACACTAGAAACTTAGGTGTCACAAGAGCGAAGAATACACTAGGTCTAATTCACAATTTACATTCACGCGTTAGTCACGTGATCAGTTATTGTGAAAGAGTCGTATATATATATTAAAATTTTGATTAGAGAATCAATTTTCTTAATTCTATAGCATATACCTATTGTGTGATAGTGAGACTATGAGAGAGTATACAGCAATTGATGTAAAAATTTTGGTTGTAGATGACTAGAAAGCAATTGTGTAATGTTGTATCATCACATTGGACGACACATCGTTGGATGGTTTAATTCTTGAACAAGTGACATGTCGTTTTTTGGCTTGATTTAAAAGACGGGCCGGGTATGAATGAAACGGGTCCTTGGTAGTTGTTTAGAAATCAAAAGCCCGTCAGCAAAACCCTGAAGAAACCCCAAAAGCCTAAACGGCTAAACCCCAAAACCCACTCACACCCCCAAAGCCTCCGCCACACTGCGAGTGAAGGCTGAGAAGCCAATCCTTCTTTCTTCTTCTCATTCAGTTCAATGGCTTCGGTCGCTCTCAGAAACACTACCTCCAAGCGCATCGTCCCGTTCTCGTCGCCAATCTACTGGTGCAGCCGGGGATCGGTCACCGCTGGCTCGTCCATTTCAGATTCCATTTTCGAAAATGACCGATCTTTTAGCCCCATTCCTTGGTGGAGATCCATGGCCACCTTCACACGCACGTTAGTACTCAGCCTCTGTAGTGTGCGTTACTCTTCTTTATGTAGTGGGAAAATTAAACCAATACTGACCTTAAGATTTGTATTTGTATCGTTTTAGTTGACCCTTTTTATGATTTTTAGCTGATTGAATTCGGAATCATTCTTTCATTGTTTACTTCTTTTGAGTTGAATTTTATAGGATATGGGTTTTTCGTTTTGTAATTAAAATCACGTTATTCATGCTTATGCGTTTGATTTCTCAACAGAAAACCTCATGTGAATGTTGGAACGATTGGACATGTTGATCATGGAAAAACAACTCTGACTGCTGCAATTACAAAGGTTTGGTCATTCATTGTATTGTTTGTTTCTCAATGCATATTCCGTTATTCCTAGACTTCTTTTATATCTGTATTCTTATCTTGAAACAGAACCTATAAAGAAGATGGATAGAGAACTGCTTTCCCAACGTTTATCCCACTTCCCTCACATGAAAGGGACCCATGTTATTTTGGGACCGTGTGGGAGAGTTGGAAAGAAAAAAATTTGATATAAGTTGTTTGAATAGGATTTTCTGTCATAATATTGTTTTGAAATTTTATTAGGTATTATCAGAAGAAGGGAAAGCTAAGGCCGTAGCCTTTGATGAAATTGATAAGGCTCCTGAAGAGAAAAAGAGAGGAATTACAATTGCAACGGTTAGTATATTTTTCTAGATTATCAGCTTGCCATTTTTCTATTTGTAGAATACTGTAGCTACTGTATTGATTCTCTTACTCATTTTCTCAAAATATTCTTTCCACCTAACTTAGTTTGCCTTGTTTTTGTAGGCTCACGTGGAGTATGAAACCATTAAGAGACATTATGCACATGTGGACTGCCCAGGACATGCAGATTATGTCAAAGTAAGCTTTGAATTAATGGAATAATTATATAGTCTTCTGTATGATTAAATTCATCTAAGTATGACTAATACGCAGAACATGATTACTGGAGCTGCGCAAATGGATGGGGGTATTCTGGTTGTATCCGCACCTGATGGCCCTATGCCACAAACTAAGGAACACATTCTGCTTGCACGCCAGGTGGGTATCTTACTTTCAGTAGATTGCAAAGAAAATCGAACTTGTGTTTATGTCATGCATTTATGGTGTATAGTGATGTATATATTGTCTTGTTGGGTCTATTGCACAGGTTGGTGTGCCATCACTTGTGTGTTTTCTCAACAAAGTTGATGCTGTTGATGATCCAGAATTGTTGGAGCTGGTAGAAATGGAGCTCCGTGGTTAGTAGATTTAACAGATCACTTTATTAGCAGACAGCTTTATATTCACCTGAAGTTTTTCAATTTGCTTTATGTTTCTGGCAGAGCTTCTTAGCTTCTACAAGTTCCCTGGGGATGAAATCCCTATTATCCGAGGTTCGGCTCTGTCAGCTTTACAAGGCACAAATGAAGAGATAGGCAAAAAGGCTATCTTGAAATTAATGGATTCTGTGGATGAATACATTCCTGACCCTGTACGCCAGCTTGACAAGCCTTTCCTAATGCCAATTGAAGATGTTTTCTCAATTCAGGTAAGTTGGGAATGCATTTAGCTATGTACATGTAGAGATTCCTAAATATTAATTTCTGTAGGGCACTGAAATTTGCTACAAAGATTTTCCTAAAGTCGGTGTGTAATTTTGTTCATAACATCTAGTTTAATTTTTTTTTTTTGGAATAACCTTATTGCTGTTTTTTACTAGTACTATTGTTTTGATTATGAAACTTTATTAAAGCTTTTCTAGAAAATTGATTCGTATTATCCTGAATTTATCATTTATCAATATCATTTCTGTGTTGAAGGGTCGTGGAACTGTTGCCACTGGCCGTGTCGAACAAGGGACTATTAAAGTTGGTGAGGAAGTTGAGATTCTGGGGTTGAATCAGGTCTGTATGAATCAAAATTTTAAAATTGTTTGGTGCTGGAAAGGGTTCTTGTGCATTTTTTTAGCTGGTGATTTTATCTGCAACTCATATGAGTGGGCCTTCAGTGATAAGGCTATAACACTTTGAACTTAGATGGCTTTAATCTTCTATGTAGAGCTTTGATAGCTTTGAGGATAAAATACATGAAATAGTAAAATAATACTCTAAGAATGGCTGGTCCTAAGTTTGAACTTTCTTTCTCAGGGCGCTCCTTTGAAATCCACAGTGACTGGTGTTGAGATGTTCAAGAAAATCTTGGATCAAGGGCAAGTAAGTGACTGATTCTAAACACTCTTCAAGATACTAAGGCTTTTTTAATAGCAGGAAATATATCTCATGATGGGTTTGTGCACTTGACTAGGCTGGTGACAATGTGGGTCTTCTTCTTCGAGGTCTAAAACGAGAAGACATCCAACGAGGACAGGTGTGTGGTTTCAATTGCAACAAGGAAATTTACCTGTTCTTGGTTTTGGATTACTTGATATAACTTGTGGAAGTTACCTAATTAGTTTTGACTTATGGAAACTATTATTTATTGATTCTTTTTAATTGAATGCTGTAAGTTGCAATGGTTTTTCTGTTGTTTTGGTGAATGATCTGTGTTTTGGACTGACTGTTCTAAACTTTGAAAGGTTGTACTTAACTTATTTGTTCCTATTGCATAGGTAATTGCTAAGCCAGGAACTGTGAAAACACACAAGAGGTTTGAAGCAGAGATATATGTGCTCACTAAGGATGAAGGTGGACGCCATACTGCCTTTTTCTCAAACTACAGGCCTCAGTTTTATATGAGGACTGCTGATATCACCGGAAAAGTAGAATTGCCTGAAAATGTTAAGATGGTTATGCCTGGAGACAATGTGACTGCTATTTTTGAGCTGATTCAACCAGTTCCTCTAGATGCAGGTCTGTTCTCTGCCACTGAAGCCTAAACATTTGCTTGTTTATTTATTAATTTGAATTGATTTTCCTTTCCATATTTTATTACTTTTTATCCTTGCTCCTTAGTGACATTTGTCACCTAGTTGTTGAGTCTGAGTTTTGAAGTTTTTAAGCTAAACATTCCCTATGTTCATTTGGCAGGACAAAGATTTGCTTTAAGGGAGGGAGGTAGAACAGTTGGTGCTGGAGTAGTTTCAAAAGTACTTTAAGCTGAGATTTTCCAATGCAGGATCTTTGAATCCCCTTCTGTATGCTCATAAGTGAAAACGGGGTGGATGAAGCAAAAGAACTCATCACACTTAGAAAAACATGACATGTCATGATTGGTTACATAATTTGAGTTTTATGCATTTGTTTTAGGCATTCTAGATGAGATTATTTGTGTTAGAAAAACATGGGAGTAAATTAAGAAGGAAATTTCGCACCTTTGTTCAATCGGTCGGGGTCTCTCGTTTTTGTTTCTTAGTTTTGTTTGCAAATAATTTCCTTGAGAAACACCATTGGTGTCGGTTTGGTAGTAATAACTTGTTGTCATACCAATGTTATATTGTAGTTACACAATTGCAAAGCCTTTTTTTTGTTGTAACTTTTTTCAATGGTGAAGGCTCCTCCATTCTCGGCAAGGCGCCTTTATAATTCAAGGGGATGTGCATTTGTACACGTTAAAAAGCCCTAGGAGTTTTTCCCAAGGCTAGGAATAATGTGATCTGGATCACTTCTGTTTGTGTCATTTATATCCTTATCATGTATATTGTGACATTTTGCCCATTTGGTTTGATAGCCGAACTCTTTCTATTCTCAATTCCACTCGGCTTTGAGGAGAAATTAATTTGTGTAATCAATACATTGTCACGTGATGTATCGAATACACTCAAAAAATTTTTGTCTCTAAGGAAGCCTTGTTCTTTTTGTGCTTTCTTTGTCCTAATCAGAGTTGTGATATTCCTTTCCAACCCATTATTCCTATTTCTTCACCAACTTTATTTTTCCACCCCTCAAAATAGTTTAAAAATATTTCAATATTCTCATCTCACCACGATTATTCACAAATTACCCCTACCCTAATCATCTTTTTCCACTTCTCCCTCCCAACTCTAACCCTAGCCCTAAAGAAAAAGATGAAAGAAGCGATTACCAAGCTGCCATGGTAGCATCCCAACTGATGAGAAACTCATTCAATACAAAAAATATGCTCAAGTTTATTGTTGGAACATTTTAATTTATAGAATAGAGATGATGAAACAACTTATACAAAAGAAAAATAGATCCTAAAGACTTTCATTTGGATTAATTACATTTTTGGTATAAGGTATCGTTGTTTTACATTATGAGGATTGGTGGTACTACAAAAGTAGTGCCCCAATTAATTTGCAGCACCCCACATGGGTTTCCATGAAAGTTGGGCTGCCATGTCTGCTTTGTTTTTTAAATGTCCTTTTTGGTAATTTATGAAAAGGTCAAATGTAATTAACTTTTGTTTAAAAAAGAAGTTGAAAAAATGGGAATAGGAGCTAGGAATAGTACCACTCAAATAATTAATGACAAAAAAAAGAAGAAAAAAAAGAGTACAATAATAATAACAATGAACGTTTACACCATACTTGTACAACCCAAAAACAATACAATACAAGCCAGTTGCAAATAAAGTAATACTAATACATAATTATCATACTATTTTACTCATTAAATTTATTATTAAAACGTGCCTCATATAACCAAATTTAAAAGTTATTTTAAATACATAGAGATAATAAGGGGAGTTTCATGCACAAAATTGTACCTTGTGTTACAGACTTGAGAATACCATGTTACCATTCTATTAATTCACATTCTATATGAACTACTACTATTACTACCACCATCACCACCACCACCACCACCACTATTACTACCAGCTGACTGGTCATCAGCCAGTGCTCAGATCACCGGAGCTCTGGTTCACGTCAACCCTGGAATGTCTTGAAATTTTTCTTCTTTTTCACCTTCAAAGATCAGGCCTTCAATTATATCTAGTTCAAGAACACTACCTCATACCCAACAAGCTTCACCTCCCTGATGATCACCAACTAGGCCACCACATATATATTCAATCATTCACCATCCAGCCAAATTTTCTTCAAACCATCTCTATCTCCCAAAACTTCTATTCTTCATTACATGCTCAAGCAAACCTCAACACTGCTACCGCCATTAATGTTGCAGCTCTGAAGTAAATCTCGTTCACACTTCTCTCCACCTTATTCATCATTTCCTCTTCTTTTAGACCCACCTTCCTTGAATGCTTGCTGATATAGACAATTGTGTCCCTCAGCTTGTTCACTGCCCAAGATAGCCAAACTAACCCAAAACCAACACCAGTATTCAAGAGTTTGGACGCACAGAAGGGTACCCTCCCACAAGCTACTTTACAGAGAACAGAGACAAGGACAACCAAGCCGGTTCCAGCAATACTGGCAGAAAACTGGGTCAGAAGCTCAGGAAGCTCGGGTCCAGATTTTTTAAGTGAAAGAATTGTCAACTTCCCATGCTGCCTTCTGTTAATCATTAAAGATAGAAGGCTCTCATAGGTGTGGAAAGAGTTCCTCCTGTACAGATCTCTATCTTTGCTTACTTTTTTACCGTTCTTCTGCTTGGGTGTCGCTTTTGTCTTGAGTTTTTCAGGACTGTTAAGTAGATACCAGACATAAAGTTAATAAGCATGTCCTGATCCAAGTAGAAGAACAAGCATGCGAGTTTGGGGACCAATAATATCAATGACAACAGAAAATTTCAGATTTAAGCACGAAAGTGATATCACATAAACACATAGATGCTGGTAACATACAGTATCAAAGCAATAAAGTTGAAGTCATTAAAGAGAAAGCCAATAGAAAGGGAAAAAAAAATTAAAATCACGTTCATGCCATATACCTCTTTAAAGGAGCAACTGTAGTCACTTGCATCATCAAAGGAGATCCATCAATATTAACTCCTGTGTCCCTGCTCTCCACCACCCTGGTCCATAAAACGATTGTCAGGTCATGTTTTATAGGTGAAAAAAGAAAACGCTGAAAATTGAGAACAATTGAAATACAGATAGAATTTGACAATTATAGAGAAGATTCATCATAGTGGTGGTATTTTAGGCAAGAAGTTTTATAGTATGTCATCCAGTAAAATAGGTGATGCCAGACTAATATACAAGTGATGCCAAATTCAAAGCCAGAACAGGTCTATGCATCTATGCATACCTATTATAGTGCGGAACCAGTACTGACTGCCTTTTCCAACCAATTGAGTTCTTCAATGAGTAAAACTCAGCAACGACTGAAAGGAGATGCTTCATCTCAGTCCCTGTACCAGTGAAAAAGACTCGACCATCTGGCAGAACTGTAATCTTTGAACTACAGGCCAGACCTCCCACAAAGTCCAAGAGAGGCTTCTGGGTATCGAACTCACTACTTGGGTAGATAAGGGAAGGAATTAATGGCTGTTGGTATGTGTCATGTAACCCCATCAAGTCATATAGAAAAGATATATCTACTCCACCTCTCTCTGCTTCACTTTCTCCAGACATGAGGAACTGCAACATTTTATCATGTTTTATGAAGTGTTCAGCAATTCCAAAGCTGAACTGCATTGAGCCTGGATGAACATCTGTAATCAGTAGGAAAAAGGAGACAATTCAACATATTGGGAAGAGAGTTCAATTCATTATAGCCTATGCAACAAGGATTTAGCAGCATTAATCATTTGCATGCCGTCCAGTCAAAAACACAAAATAAGTTTGAAAACTTGCCCCAATGTTTCTAAATTAACTCAGTCACTCCCCTCAGCCTTCTACATCATTGCATCCCTGTAAATGGACATCAATTGATAGGAAAACACACACAAACATGCTCGGATCATTTCCCATACTCAGCTATCCTTCATTGTCAGCAAATGGAATACTTGGATCATGCTTATAAATACATATGCATGCATCCACACAAACACATATTAAGGATGCACCTTTGCAATGAAACAAATATACCATGCCACACATATCCCAATACTCTACTCCTATGGTGGTGAGCAATCTGAGATGTAATTAATGAATTATTCTACTTGATTTTGCATGGTTTGGCATGCATGAGTTGACCATTTATAGAATGTTACAGTGGACATTGACAAAAAACACTTACCAATCTAGAACTTTTAAATCTAATTTTACATGCTACAACCACAACAGAACAAGATAGACAAAATTTAAATAAATTCATTAGAACAAACAGCAATGAAATCAAAATAATTTGGTAATGATTAAATTTAAAAGATTTCAAAGAATAGCAGCATCCAACCAAAAACTAATGAGGTGCATACCTTGTACGTCAGTGAGTGCAGGCCTTTCAATTTCTGAGCGAGTCTTGGCAAACCAGTTAGACTCTGACAGTCCACTTGTGGGTCTCCATGGCTCCTCACATTGCTTCGGCATCAATTTCAAAGATTCTACTTTTGTGATTTCATGTCTTGCTCCATAACTTGACAGAAAGGGCTGAAAATCCTGTGTTATCAAAGATTAATATTTTCAAAAAGCAGCAAATATCTCGACTTGAACTTCAATTTCATTCAGCAAAATAAAACAAAACTAGAAAAATCAAAACCCCAAATTGAGCTAAACATACAAGGATAAACGCAATGAGCTGAATTTGATTAAGATGTAAACAGACCAAATCAAAAAACAAACATGAACCCCAGATGAGCCCAATGAATTTATTAAAAGTTAAATAAATAAATCTTATCAACCATCCAAATACCATGCCAATAAATTCACAAGCTAAGCTAAAAAAACCTTGACTTCATCTTGATGATGCCCGAACTAAACATACAACATAAACTCAACCAACTGAATTCGGTTAATATGAAAACAGCCCAAATCACAAATCCAACATGAACCCCAGATGAATCTAATAAATAGATCTTATAAACAAACCAAATACCATGCCAATAAATTCATAGGCTAACAAGACCTTGAGTTTACCTTGATGATGCCCATGCCCTGGTCTTGGTGCAAAACAAGCCCATGAGGGTACCCATTAGAAGCCATCAAACAAAGCTTATCCGCCATAGCCAAAGAGAGAAACCCACCTCAGAAAACTGAATTTCTCACCCTTTATGTGAAGGGGTCGTGCCTCTTCACACCACCATAAACTGATCCATCCCTGGACTCAAAAAATCCAAACTTTGTCACAGTTCTGCCCTTTTCATTCTGAGTGGCACCAAAATAACTAATAAAAATTGAAAATCACGACGTGGGATTTATATCATCCAGTAGTTCAAGTGATCGAGAGATTTCTGATCTGATAATCCAGGTTGGATTTGTCTAATCCGACAACAAGTGTCCGTGTCTTCTTGTGATTGGGTTTCTATCCTCTGTAAATTTTATGCACCATAATAGTATATTTCTTATTTTCTGGCTATGCATCTTGGCCGTTCACTATGGGTACATCGAGTTTGTGGACCTTTTGTTGATTGACCCTTTTGTTTGTTTGGTTTGGGCATACATTGCTGACCAGGAAAGCTAGCCTGCGATCAGTGAAATATAATTAACATAACAAAAAATCTTAGCCTGACAATACAAAGCAACTTCATTAATTGGATCTACCAAAACAAAATAAGAAAATACTTGGATTCTTTTAAGACATTTAAGACACATAGATTGTCTGCTTTTCAAGCCTGCTTAGGAGGGCTTGGAGGTTTTAAGCTTTGTTCGGTTTAAAACTTTAACAACTGACGACAAAATATCGATGGAGACTTGGAGAGTGAGAAAACCAGAAACATTGAATTAAATTTAAATTTTTTGAAACTTTTTATTTCGGGTTTCAAAATATTATCGAATCGAAATTATTAAAATTTTTTTTATAAGTTTCAATTGTTTTAGTATGAATTTCTACTAAAATCAAAATTCTTTCGAAATTTTTATATTTTTGAACCCTTACAATTTTGTCAAAATCTGAAATTTATTTCCTTGACTAAAAAAATAATTTCAATTTATTTCACCATACCATATTTTTTGTTTATTGAAATATAACAATTTCTTAATGCACTACTATTTTTGGTAGACCATATCATTAGTACCTTGATGCATTACAATTTCTACCTTAATTTGTACTATTAATGCATTATCATTTGTACTTCAATATAGAGAAGAACTTTCTTGCACATGTGATACTGATGTGGTATCACAATATAGGGAGAATAGATGTTTTGGACATTGAGTTTTAAGACCCACTATCTTCTTTTATGTTCTGATGCCATATCAATATCACAAATGCATAAAAGTTTTTCTGCTTTGCCATTCGTACCCTAATGCATATTCGTTATGAGCAAATAATATTGTGTGGTATGACCAATAATATATGTATAGCCCACCCCACTAAATATGATTTAGCCCTATTAGCCCAATTTTTTTAGTGTTTTTATCTTGTTTAAATCTTGAACTTCTTTAAATTAATATTGCACCTAAAATTAAACAAATTTAGTTTTAAAAAAAGGAGAGTAGACGACATTCAATAACAAGTAGGAAACGGCACACTGTGTTCTGATTTTCAAACCCAGTAAAATCTTAAACCTCAAAACCTTAATTTGTCCAAGTGTCCCGAAATAGAAGCACTTTCCTATTGGCATTCATCCTTTAGTAAGAATTTTGTCTCTTTATTCTATTATTTCCTCATTCAATTCTTAAGTTATTTATTTGGGTTTGGGATGTTTAGGTGAAACAAGAAGGTCAAAGAGATACTTTTTGATTTATAGGTTGATTCGTATTGTGTTAAATCTTCTTGTTTGTACAACAACTATAGAACGAGTGCTTTCAACTATAAAACTGATAAGATAGAAAATAAGTTTTTTATAGATTGCATGATTATTTATATTGAAAAATAACTCGCTTAGAATATTGATTCAAATTCAATAATAAAATATTTCAATTCTTTCAAAGATTGCAGTGTACAACTTAGAATAGGTACATTCTCACCTCATTTGTTCTACTATTTGCATCAAATTCAACACTATGTGTTTCCTCTTTGTTGTATTATTGTGATTCATGTCTACTTAATGGTAAGCCATGACTTTGACTTGTTTCACCCTCCTACATTACTGAATCAATCATAACATTCAATTTTGATCAGGTGGATCTATTCACATCAATATCTGGTCAAAATTTGTTTTTGATGAGTGGTTACATACTGTCAATGCATCATCATGGCACCAAACTTCAAACTTTACTATATGTTTCATTGACCATTTGACCAATTGACCAATTGACCTCTTGACCAAGTTACTATTGCCAGTTGACTACACCCAACTAGCTGCTGCACCATAAAAGTTCCAAGTCTTAAATAGAATATGCAGAGGCTCAGAGCATTTAACAAGAACAAAAATACTTGTTCATTGATCTTGATCCTACTCTTTATTGCCTTCAAAGTAAGAAATAGAGAAATATATAAATGCTCATCAGAAAAAAACAAAAAAAGAAGAGAAAAGAGAAATAAATATGACTACCAAACATAGTCAGACTACTATAAAACAACCAAGGACAATGTTTTTGGTAGCCTTGTGGTTTAATTTGACAGCTGACGCATCATAAGTTCATAACCCATCAGTTTCAAAGTCAACAATGCTATATATACACACACACATACACCAACCTCTGTCAACAGAGATTAAATATTTGCATTTTCCTTTTTCTTTTTCTTTTTTTAAAAACCGAATTATTTTATTTTCTATTAGTAAAAAAATGATTCTGCTAGGTATTCAATCAGAATAGCCCCTTATGGCCACGTGGCACTATACATGGTCTGACCAGTATAAGAAGCGTGGTCCTTCCTTAGACTATTATTTCCCAAAGCGGCCTGTCAGCTCATCATCCAGATTCCAACAGGCCAATCTGACGCGCGTGGATGGCCAATTGGCGCGTTAGGACAAACCTCATTAACCATCTACTTGAGCAAAAAACACAAAATTATTATTTTTAGGTTAATTATGTTTAGCTTCAAAAATAATATAAAGAATATAAATAAGGTGAACCAAAATATGGTTTGATTATTTTTTTCTTTCTGATACGAACCTTTCATTACTATATTTTGTTACAACGATAAAAGAAAATAGAATAAATTTATGTTAACATAAAATAAATTTGGAAACATTAGAAATAGTAGTTGAACTTAGAGAACCTTGCGTCTAAAAATTTCTATTGAACGACCAAATTACAGGTCTATTTCTAATACTATTAATTATTGGATTGACTACTTTAATATATTTTAAATTAATTTTTTAAAAAATATTATAGACTGATTTGATAGTGTGTTATCAAAATATACAAAATAGTTAAGTTATTTAGTGTTGAATGGCCAAAGAGCGATGAATTCAGCAAAGAGAGGCTATCCGAATAGTCTAACTAAAATGCCCCTTTGTGTCTCTGCAGAGTTATATACATAGGTGGTCCAATGGGAGAGCGAGTCGGTTAGACGCGTCTAGGTCGGCAAGTGCGCTTTAAGGGTTTTAACCAATAATTCACTGTCAGAAAAAACTTCTATAAAAGTAGAATTACAAGTCTTCCTGTACCACCTTCTTTTTCTTCTTGTTCTCGTCTTCTCTCTCCCTCTCTCTCTGTCTCTTTGTCTCTCTCTCTCATTGTTTGTGAATGCCCTAGTAAATTCACCTTCCAGAACCAGATAGCTTTCGCGAATGAAACCCTAGATTCTCTCACCTTACAGTCACTTTCCCGAGAAAATATTCAGGAACAGAAGAATCTTCGACCACCATTCCGCGATTCCTCAATTCGAATCCAATTTTAGCCAATTCCACATTTCCGATTAAACCCTAGATCCCGAATCCAATCTCAGAAAAATTAAGGCCCAAGTAATCCAATTTCTCATTGGGTATGGGTAAGGTTTTCAGAGAAACCTCCAGGCCCTCATCTTCTTCATCTCCCCCTACGTCTTCGTCGCCTCCGACCACCACATCGACGTCGATCACAGAGACCGTGAACGGGACACACCACTTCAAGATCACGGGGTATTCTTTATCGAAAGGGATTGGGATTGGGAAGTACATAGCTTCCGATACGTTCAACGTGGGTGGGTATTCGTGGGCCATCTATTTCTACCCAGACGGCAAGAGCGTCGAGGACAATGCCGCGTACGTGTCGCTTTTTATCGCGCTCGCCAGTGAAGGGACCGATGTGAGAGCCCTCTTCGAATTGACCCTTTTGGATCAGAGTGGGAATGAGAGGCACAAGGTGCATAGCCATTTCGGAAGGACCTTAGATAGCGGTCCCTACACTCTCAAATATCGCGGTAGCATGTGGTGGGTTGGCGACTTTCGAGTTCTTGATAATGTCTTTGCCGGAATCTTGTTTTTCTCACCGTATTTTATGATGAAAGTTTATCAGTTTGTAAAAGTTGGTAACTTGGGTTTTCCAATTTCAAAAGAAACATGTTTTCTTTTTCTGGTATTAAAGATGGTGTGAAAATATCATAAAAACCTGGTAGTATTATTAGGTAATGTCAAGCAATCAAATGGTTTGGAATAAAAATGTTTCTACAAGTTGGCGTTGGGTGGGAAAATTTTGATTGCTTATTGGTTTTTGGATTTATCACGGTTGAGAAAATAATTGTGCAACTTGCAAACAAAAACTCTCTATGCTGAACGTGGTCAGAGGCTGTGTATGACATGTATATAAATGTATTTGCTTTTCTTGGTTGTTCTTGAGTTATGTAGCCCAGTGTGATGGTACAAGTAGGAAAAGACAATACAGTACTCTTAGAACTCACTGTATATGACAGTGCCCCTTTCGATGTTCTTATTGTCTGCCAGGGACTGTTTAGTTATTAACTTCTTTTAATGTATGTTTCGGAATGATTATATTGCAATTAAGTGGAGAAAGCATATTACGGGGCATAAATATTTTATCTATTCTGTCCAATATTCTCCATCATGTTGTGTGATGTTCTTGGGTTGTAGCTTGGCCCAGCTCCTCCTTATATGATATCATCCATTGTTGTGACTAGTATGCATCTAGAATTTAATGGCTTCTTGGGATTCTGCAGGGGTTACAAGCGTTTCTTTAAAAGAACTGCTCTGGAGACATCAGACTATCTTAAAGATGATTGCCTCTCGGTTAATTGTATGGTTGGTGTTGTGAAGTCACACACAGAGGGGCCGAAGATATACTCTATAGCAGTGACGCAGTCCAGCATTGGCCATCATTTTGGGCAGCTACTGGAAAGTGGAAAGGGAACTGATGTAAATTTTGAAGTGGACGGGGAAATTTTTGCTGCTCACAAGTTGGTACTTGCAGCTCGATCACCTGTATTCATGGCCCAACTATTTGGTCCCATGAAGGATCAGAACACTGGGTGCATAACCGTTGATGACATTGAGGCTCCAGTCTTTAAGGTTTGAACCATTTCTTCTTTTTCTTTGGTTTATCATGTGTAATCATCATACAATTAATGCTTATCATTTTTCTTTTGCACTATAGATAGGAAGTTGGTTACCATATTTATCTCGTGATCTCATATTTACCTGTACCTTTGCTGAAAACCCTACCGGACATGACATGATTGATCCCAATGGTATTCATTGTAGGAATGATTTGTTTTGTCTTCTTTGTTGCTTGTGAGAGTGGTGAATTTGAAAAGTTGGTGGTAAAATTTAGCCTAGTGTGGAGTAATAAGCTTCAGTTTTTTCAGGAAGAACAGCTGATTTGGATTGTGTTGGTATGCTTTATGCTTACTTCTTATTCTCTGTTTCTTTCATTAGAAATGTAATCTAGGATCTTGTGGATTCTGCTCTAATTTTCTGGGTTCTTATGCCTGTCATGTGAAACTATGGAAAGGGTTAATTATAATCATCCACTCGAGTCTGCTTTTATCTTTAATATTTGAAAAACTAGTTTGACGCATACAAGTAGTATAACCATCCACTCATTAGTTTGGTCAATGTAGGTTGGCCATTCATCAGGTTTGACTTGACAATGCATGTAACCCTTTTTTTTTTCTTGTGCAGGCTTTACTACATTTCATATACTGGGACTCACTGCCTGACATAGAGGAGCTTACTGGCGTTAACTCTAATGGGGCTTCCATATTGATGGCTCAACATCTGCTTGCAGCAGCAGATCGGTATGGCTTAGATAGGCTCCGGTTGCTATGTGAAGCAAATCTCTGTAAGGATGTCGCTATAAACACTGTGGCAACAACATTAGCCTTGGCCGAACAACATCACTGCTTCCAGCTGAAAGCTGTGTGTCTCAGATTCATTGCAACACCTGGAAATCTATTAGGTGAACTCCTTTCTCTATCAAGTTTGTTTTACAATGCTCCCAAAGAAGAATTTAGTGTTTGTAATTATAAAAGGAAAACTATTTTCATCAGGATCCCCAAACAAGGTGTTGATGATAATTATGCATTATTTAATTTGATCCTATGTGTTGATTCTGAAAGCTGTGCTTGAATTCCAGGGTTCAGTGTAGTCACTAATTGGAGAAATTCTCTTTTAGTGATTACCATGTTCTACATATTTACATGTCCTGTGTTTTCTATTGAATTTTAAATTTGTATTTGGTTGTTGAAGATTTCTCTCCTGCTTTTCTGAAAATAATCCTGTAAGAGGTCATAAAGCTAAGGTTCTGTGTTTCTTATCTTGTTACGTTGGGCTTTACCCATTATGAGAGGAGTAATTCTTCCTCTTGGCTCTTTGGAAGGTCACTTGGTACTTGATTATACTTTATTATCAGCCATTTTACTCATGGCTTATGTGCATAAGCCTTTGAAAAGTGTTGTCAAAATTGGTTGAGGGGTAGGAAGGAAACATTCTAGGCTTTTGTAAACATAGATATGTCCAAATAGATGAAATTTTTTATACATTTTAGTCTCTGCTAGTTTTGTTTTTCACAATCTTGGGTTTTTGTAATATTAGAACTAATCAGTGAATGATAATAGATAAAGCTTTTTGTTTGGTCATTTTTTAATTTTGTGGTTCCTGGAAGTAAATACATGTAAGAATGTTATGTAACTGAACTTGAATATTTTGTTTTTTTTTGGCAGGTGTGATGCAAACAGATGGTTACAAACACTTGAAGGAAAGCTGTCCATCTGTTCTGACCGAACTCTTGGAATATGTAGCTAGAGTTACTGAACATTCTTTATCCCTATGCAGGCATGGGAATGAAGTCATTCTTGATGGCAGTGACATTAATGGCAGGCGGGTGAAGCAAAGGCTATAGTGAACTGAGCTGTTCTAAACTTTTTCTCTGTAGACAAGAAAAAAGGAAAGAAAGAACAAAAGTGAAGAGAGAGAGATTGTTTCTAGGTTTAGAAATAATTCTAGTTTTTAGCGTTGTTATTTGTAAGAATGTTGATGTCCCTGTTGGCTTGCAATGAATGTGAAAGTTGTAATACTTACTGTTTTGATTGAGAAAAAAAAAAAAATTTCAATTCCCTGCTTTGTTGCTGTTTCTCTCTCTCTCTCTCTCCTTATTTGATCGAGCCTCTCCCTCCTTATTAATCGTGCCGGGCAGTTTATTTCTCACCAATGATATGAAGACCATACTTATTTCTTTAAAATCTAGAAGTACATGTATTACAAGCAAGCATGTATATGATCTGATGTGTCAGAGATTTCAACATTGGAAGACCAGGCTTCCTTGAACTGCTTCAACTGGTGGAATTGAAATGAAGCCTACATATTCGTTGATAAATTATGGTGCACCAAAAAGAATGAATGGTGTGCCACTTATTGAATCAATCTAATACAAAGATATTTGCAGCATAGCAATTACAAATAACAAGAATGTGAATAGTTTTCCAAATACTGGACTTAGAGTGGGAGCTGAAGAAAGATTGTGGGCACCAATAGAGTATACTGCCCCTGACTTGCCATCTCTGACTTTGATGCTTGAAGAGCAGTTGTAATAATCAGTCCACCCAATTGCCTGATTTTCAAGATCATATAGGACAAGCTTATTTGAAAGTACCAAATCTCCCAGAAGAGTCATGGACTTGCCATCTCTTGATTTCATTCCACTGCTCTGCCAACCAGAGCACCAGACATCATGATCCAACTGAAACAGGTACTCATGAGCATATACAGTCAAAGTCACTGAATTCTTAAAATGGAACTTCACAACTGGGAATCCATCATCGACATTTAAGGAATACTGGAAACATGTAAACTGGTCCTCAACAGTATGCAATTTCAAATCAGGCTGCCTAGCCAATATCTTTTTCAATACTGGTGTATAAACCACCTCTGGAAGATAAGCCAAGGTTGTACCACTGTCAATTATAGTCCCTTCCCGGTCTCCGGTGTCAAATGTATCCGAGGGAAGGTCTAAAACTTCACCACCCACCTCAATTGCCTCCAACACAACATTGTAATGTGCCTGTTTTGCTACCAATGGAGTTGTATTCACTTTGGGATCCACCACTTCCCCAATGGCAAAGATTCCGCCACCATTTACATTATCCAAGCAATGTGCAAATTGCCCTTTCACCGTTCCAGAAGAAGCCAGCTGAGAAATCATGGATGAATTAGCCTGCCCAAAACCAAGTATCCCATCAAGTGCTTCAGAAGATTTACCTAGCTGCCCAGATTGTTTAGCTCCACACCCAAATACTATAGTCCCATTTGCTTGTGCTGTTTTACGGTTTCCAGTTACTTGATCAAATTGTATATGATCCTTCACAAAGTAGCCAGCAGTTGAGCTCCCATCTCCATAAACAACATTATATTGACAAGGCAAGTCTGAGGTGCAACCAGGAAGCTGACCGTCGTATGTGGCAGTACAAAAATCTTCATCACAAGTAACTGCGTCTGAACTTGAAGACCTCTTTGGATCGTACAATGTGAGTTTGACACCAATATCACTTTTTCTTGGACAGTTGATGCAGTCAACACAATTGACCCATAAAATGTCACTTCCGGTATCAATTTGAACGTAGTAGTCCTTTGGAGGAGACCCAATACCCAGTTTGGCAAAGTAGAGCCCTGTTTCAGAAGGTTGGCCATTGCCACCCAATTGCAGATCCACAGCTGAAGCAGAGCCGGACAGCAACCTACCGTGACGACGAGCATCATGAGCTTTCAGTGCACTCAAGGACACCTGATTACGACCCTTGAACTTGTGGTCCACAGAGAACACAAAGTTACCAGACACATCAAAAACCAATGCCAACAGAACAAGAACACCACCAAACACCGCCACTTTTGTTCTTGTTGTTGTTCCAAGATCCATTTGAAATCCAACAAAAAGGGAATCTTATTGAGATTGAATTCAACCCAAAGATCCAATTTTGATAGGTCTATCAAAGCTTTTGTGGTCTTGTCTAGAAAGATGGGTTTTTTCGAAAAGTTACTGTTTTCAAGATCTGTTTTTGGACCCAACAAGTCAACAAGAAAGCTTTTTCGAGCAAATCCCAGATTGAAAACAATCCCTAGCTTGTATTCTTGAGGTTAGAGACGTGGGTTTTGTGGAGAATTCATGGTCGACTCAGGTGGGTAAAGAACAATGAGGTCGGTGAAGGAGGGAAACGCATGTGTGAGAGGGAACGCAAGAAAAAGATGAAGATGAAGAAACGCAACGCAACGCAACGCAAGAGAGAGAGAGAGACGAGTACGACTTAGTACAAAGAGAGGGGTTGACCGATGTTAGTTTATCATTAATTAACATTACTGGAGATTTCTGGCCCCAAAAAAAAACATTTATGGAGATTATAACAATGTTAACAATGCATTTAATACATTCCTCTTCCTCTTGTTCATATTATCCCATAAACAAAAAAATAATAACTATTTCGACGGTTTTATTTAGGAAATGTCGAGCATTTTGTTTTTTGGGAAAAAAAAATATTGAGCTATTTTTTTTGGGTACCTGAATTTGGTTATTTTATAATCCAAAAGAATAAAGAAAATAGTTTTTCGGCAATTACAAGGAACCAACACTCTCTCTCTCTCTTGCTGAATCATTGCCACGTTCTTTGTTCTTAAAAGAATTGAGAAAGATTCTCACCAAAAAAAAAATTTGAGAAAGAGAAGACTTTGTTCTTTTTTGGGTTTATAAAAAATAAAGTGTTAATTACAGTTTATTCTGCAAATTATTGGAGGTTTCTATTTTTTTTAATGTTTGAGCAGACAAAGAGTTGAATACAATTTATTATTCGTCCCTTAAATATTTTTTCACGCTTGATTCTTCTTTTTGTTAAACACAATTTTATTTAGTAAAAAAAAAAACTAAGTGGGCCATCATTTTTGTACATGTGACATTCTCTATGAGTGTCACGTGTGTAAAATTAACAGATAAAACTATTTGTTTTAGTCTTTTGTTTAACAAAATTAATTTTAAGGACAAAATATCAACTTCCAATGATTTAGAGTATCTTCAATAGACTCGTCAAATATTTTTGACTAATAAATTAGTTGTGCCACATTGGATAAATAATGTCTAACAATTTTTGTAAATGAAACAGTGTAAATGAACTCTTCAAAATAGAGACCCTTTGGCTCTATTAAAATATCAATTTAGCTCTTCAAATCTTAATGAAATCTTAATTTTGTCGAAACAATAAAATGATAAAAATTGTGAGAATTCTGTTGGAGATGCTAAGGATGAATTGTAGTTAGAGCAATCGCAATGAGGTCAATGCAATTTTATTACAAGAAACTGATCTTAGTGATTAAAGTTCACTTGCAATGGGGTAGTTTAGTTCACTGTAAGAGTCCCACATCTCATATGAGCTTGCAGAAGTAGAAATAACTAAAAAATAAAGACAAATGACTGGATGATCATGACACATTTTACAAACAATAATATATAAGACACATACATTTTTTTCATTTTTATTCCAACAAATATATGGTTTATGTTTTTTTTTTTTTTTGGTCAAGGTGATTCATTTAACCCAAGCCCAAAAAGGCAAGCATGTGGTTTATTTTTTACTTTTTGGTCAAGGTGATTCATTTTTATTCCAACGGCACGTAGTTTATGTTTTTTTTAATTTTTAAAATGAATGTATTATAGTTTTTGTTGTCTTTATTTGCCCACATGTTTTCTTGTTTGTAATAAATGTATCACATTCACACTACAATACTGAATAATAGAATAATCACAACATGGAATTGAAAAATATTTTGAATATTTTTTATAAAAATTTCTAAATATAAAAATTGGGAATGAAATAATTTTTTTTAAAAATATACCCAAATTTGTTCTCTTTCTAAAGATATCTTTGAGACCATTTCAATGGTATAATTTAAATTTATTCATTTTATGTTATTTAGTATATAAACAAAATTTAAAAAGATATAGCTATTGATAGTATGCTATTGTATTGAATTGTACCATTGCAAGTAAAATAAAACTGCAATTATAGATCCTTGAACAGTATATCGGGCCATATCAACACAATGGAAAGAGCCCAAAGCTTTTTAAGCTGCCCAATGGAAGTAAGTTTAGCTCTTGCTTACGTCTAATTTATCAATAACAGTTTATGAGAACGAAATATACATTCTAATTCAACAATAGCATACACAATTCACTCCAATTTTCCTGCTCAGCATCGTTATTGATTGCTGATTAACTGTTATGCTGCAGCTATATAAATTTCATAATTGTATATATGATGCCGAGCATTTCATCCACCAGGATTATCTCTATTTGACATGCTGTGTAACCCAGTCCAACAAATCTTGATGGGCTTCTTCGGCGTGCTTGACAGCGGTCTCATCCTCATCTTTGTACCTGACAGTCCATCCATGGTGAACACCAGGAAATATTTTCACATAGCCATCAACCTGTGGACAAAAAAAGCATCACTTAATTTCTGAAACTAGTGCTGGCATCTAGGAGAACCCTCACCTTATAATCCTGAAATCATCATGAGAATTTATCATGTGAAGACTTCTCTTTAGGTTGCAATGACATTTCTAAGGAATTTCACATCCAAGGGTTCGTTTTGTCGGGTGGGGACATGAACACCTGACTTTCTGAAGTTGGGAGATTCTTACCTCTGGCTTGGTGGATAAGACCTCCTCAAACTTTTTCAGGAGTTCAGGTGGAGAGAGATTGTCAAATTCAGCACCCAGTATGGCTATTGGAGCCTTGACCTCTGAAATAGAAGAAGAAAGAGAAGAAAAAGGGTGGATTAGAAGCGAACAAGAGAGCAGTAGGGTAGCCCATTTGGAGACACTAGAAGTAGGAGGTTTTTTCTTTGGCCACATTTATCATAAATGACAAAAATATCAGTCATCTTCATTTTCTCTTATTGTGGTGGGAGAGGCTGTACTGGGGGTCATACACAGTTCATTTTGCCGGAGATCAGATTGTCTGGTGGTTAAAACCTTTTAGGGAATCAAAATTTTTGGGAGTACTGGTTAGTTATGAAATTGTGTAGTGAATACTCATACCTTTAATATCATCAACAGTGACGCGGGAAGGGTGCAACAACACTGCAGCCTGAATGTAATCAGACTTTGATAGCTCCACAACCACCTTGGCTAAATGTGTTAGAAGTCAGAAAAAAAAAACCAAGAGTTTGTTAATTCAACAGCCATGACACAATTAATCAAATAAAGAAACAGATTTTACAGTTATATGACTCTACTCATAAAGTGTGAGTAAGAGTCTTACCACCCCAACAGAACCCTGCAGCTCCTATGGTAGTTACGCCTGTGCTCCTTAAAGCAGCAATTACAGGTTTAGCATCTTCAAATCCTTTGTCCTTAAAGAGAGAAAACCAGGGGATAATAAACTTGAGCATCACACAGAAAGAAATATTTTCCATAACATGTCCAGATATGCTAAACTTTCAAATAAACTGAATGAATATATCATGAACTTCCCCCTATTTTATAAATATAGAAAATAGAAAGATTCAGAAACAAACTGTTCCATGAGACTCTATCCAGACTGACACAGGCCTCTCAGCATTGTCAGGTGTGTAAGGATCTCCATAAAAGAAGTCCGGAACCACAACATGGAATCCAGCAGCACCAGAAATTTTGTCAGCAAGCTTCCTTTACAGCAACAGTGGATAGATCCCAAAATGAGTTTAAGAAAATTGAAACCATAAGATAAAAAAGGACGGGAGATAAACCTCAAACCAGGAATAAAAGTCCAATCATTGAGATAATAACTCTTCCTAAAGAAGCCACGAAATCACTTACCATTAGGCTTTAGAAGTGGCATAGAAAATATATGTATCATGGACTGAGTCAAAATAAAGGTTTTGTAAATCCATCAATTAAGTTTTTTCTTTAACAAATTTAGTGGAGAATTCTCAATTGATTTAGTGAGAAGGTTTTAGCCACTATAAAGCCCCAAAGGTCCCCCCAAGAGACAAGAAAACCAAATAACCAGAGATGTCACAGTATTTCCTGACTAAAGTATGAAAAAACTAAACAGGAAGTGGTAGATCTCGTTGTAGTTAGATGCTAATTGACTTAACCTAATGCCTTAACACTTGAACCTAAGAATTTTCTATTGAATGAAACAAACTAATATACATTAAAAAAATATAGTGGTTTCAATCTAAGTTTGATCATTCTTGCATTGATACATGTGCATCCCGCCATATGGTTGTTTTTCAAAGGTTCAAAGGTAAACATATAGTCAGCATAATACCAAGTGTTGTTTTCACACACTCTGCAAGAAATCTATTCAGTAATGAACCAAGAACATTAACGTGTCCTGACTAAAAAAGTGCATTATGAGTACTGGATTAATACTTTATATTAAATTACCTATAAGGCTTGTTCAAGAACAGACTGGCAGCTCAGTTTAAGTTAGCCTTGGTTGAACAGATGCAGACAATAATGCTCATCTTATTTAATTTTATGACAAAAGCTGTAGTGTGCAGTCGAATAACACATATTTGAAGTCAATTGTATAACTGAAATCCGCAAACCAAATATGTCAATCCACAGTTGACTTGCTGTATAACTGAACTTACCAAAAATAGAATTCAGAAGCTGACTAAGCTGCAGCTAGCTAATCTTTGAAAAACAATAAAAAAAGAAGGGGGATTTGGAGAAAACATATTAGGCTTTTCATGCGAGGTACTTATATATCTATGTACCATTAACCAAGTCAGGATGCAGAGTTGAGAGTGTGGGCATACCTTAGGTTCGGTGCTTCAAATCCTTCAAAATAAAGAAATATATACTGTTAAAACTTAAAATTACCAAGAAAAACTGAAAACCAAAAATTAACTATAAGTCTACAACCCAGATCAGTTCTTTAATTTTATGAAATGTGAGACTAAACGAGCAGAATTGGTATATGGTAAACAAAAGAAGCACAAAAGCGAGGTTATTGATCAAAATAAGAAAAATGGTGAAATGGGTACTTACCAAAGACATCAGAAATGAGAAGAATGGCGCGCTTGGAATCAGAAGGGCCAGTAACATAGGCCTTTAAGCCTCCGATTTCAGTCACTGACCCAGCTCCGTAGCTCGAGCTAAGAGTTGGTGGGTTCTCACAGCACTGAGGCCCCGACATAGCTTAACTAGACACTGAGATGAGATACACACAAATCGATGACTAATTCCAAGGAGAGAATTTGAAGTGCAAAGCTACAAAAGAGAAGTAAGAAAGAGAAGTTTCTTCTTTTGGGGACCAGAAGTTTCTTCTTTTGGAACCAGAAAAATGACAAGTTTACTGCCAAACAACTAAACCGCGCTTACAGAGCCCAAGATAATGTTCCAGGAGGAGTTGCTCAGTCACAGGCTCACAGAGTCACAGCAAAGGGGAGGTGAAGCCCAAACCCACAGAGAGACCAGCCAGCCCATATGTAACATAGTTCTTTTCACAGTAGATATGAGTCAGCTCAACGTCTGGCAAAGGCTTAATAATTTGTAACCTTGAATCCTAGACAAATTAAATATGGGTTTTTTTTATGTTCTTTAAATAAAAAGAAGGTTGATTGTGTGTTTATCACCCAAAGTTTGAGTTGATTCTCACTTTACCATCCAAATACTTATTTGTTTTATTTTACCACCCACAAATATTTTCCTTGTTTAATTTTATCTTTTTTGTCCATTCCATCTTTCAAACTATGAAAAATGCTGATGTGATAAGAGCATTTTTGTCTCTTCATTTAATTTTGTCAATTAAAAGTCTTATGTTTTATAAGATATTAAATTTAATTAAAATAATTAAAAAATTAAATATGAATTTTTTTTGGGGTGAGGGTGCTCGGGTGGGAAGGGTAGGGAGGTAGGAGAATGGTTTTTTTATTTTTTATTTTATTTTTACAGTTTTAGAATGTACAAATAAGTATTTGAGTGGTAAAGTGAGAATCAACTCAAACTTTGTATAGTAAAAACACAATTAGGCCTAAAAAGAATACAACACAAAGCTCCAACTACAACTTGAATCCACACTATCAAAATTTAAAAGTGGAAACAACAAATATGGGGAGAAAGTTGATCCAAATTGTTGAGGAATGCTGAGAGTGACTCAAAGAGGCTGACAAATTGAATACCGTCCGATCAATGATATAAACAATGAGCAAGTTGGAGTCTCCTTTTAACACATATACTGTTATACATGTATTATTTGACTCAATTTTTTTTTCTTTTTTCTTTTCTAGCAATACTTGACTTCAGTTACTCTAAACAAAGGCTAGTTTGCTAGACTTGGAGTACTCTTACTATCTCCTCTAACACATGGAGAGATAAAGACCAATATATACCTTATGTACATTAATGTCTAGGTAGCTTCTTAGTTATTTTGTACACAATCTGATATGTCATTATAAACAAACTCAATTTAAACTATTTATAAGGTGAAAACATTACTTCCAAATTTAAGAACATTGATTCACAATTAGGGAACATCACTAGCTCTATACATAAACGTACCGCATAGTTTTATCTTATTTATGTACCATATACTTTATATAATCTCATTACATATGTTCTCTAAAAACGAACACAAAAATAAAGATTTGTTTGGGAGTGCTTTGGTAAAAAGCGCTTTTGCTAGAAATTAAAACATAAATTTTTTTGGAAAAAATTCAAGTGCTTTTAATAAATGTACTTGGAAACGGTTCTTGAGGAAAGTGCTTCACCAAAAAACACTTACAAATACTTTTATAACGCAAAAGCATTTTTGACTTTTTTAACTAAACGCAAACAAAAGCGCTTTTGATTATTTGAAAGTGCTTTTAAGTCTTCTAAAAACACTTCAAACAAGCCCTAAGTCCATCATGCATCCAAGTTGTCAATCAAAATAGCGGCAACACAACACCTACACTACACACCTTACATTATGCTGCAAGCACTAGTAGGGTTATCGTCACTTAAATAGTGGAACATGGAGTTGTCAACTGGGGGTTGCCTTGGTTGATGACTATAATTATAAGGATGCATATATGGTGGTGGCGGCCGCGGTGGCACCATATTCGAGTGGTAATTATAAGCATATGCAGGTGGCGGTGGTGGTGGTGGTGGTGGCCGCCGCCGCCTCCCCCAATAGTCCAGGTGCCCATGTGACCGCCCACTTTGAAATTCCGGTTGTGCCCTCGGAAAATATCCCTTGCCATGAGGTGGTGCAACAAATGGAGCCCTTCTTTGACCATTCATGGGCCTCCTTATAAGATCATCATTATTTTCATCATCACCATCATCAGAATCAGAATCAGAATGACCACCACAGTCTTGGTTTGTTACCCCAGGATAGAATTTTTTCATATACTCGGCTTCGAGACCACTTTGTTTGGTCTTGAATGATCGTTGTGCTTGTTTTGCAGGCTTCTTTTGGGCAGGAGGGACGTTCTTCTTGTTGGGCACAAGTTCTGCCTTTTTCTTAAGCTTTGACAATGCCTTTATGAGTGTGTCCGGACCAACATCACCAGAAACTTCAACTGTCCCTTTTGCTACATCTATGGTGATGGACTTTACTCCTATATATGTGCCCAAAAATGAATTGAAAGATTAACATATGAAAGCAGCACACAAAATATATTGGAATATATAAAAGTACCTTATTCGTTAGAATACTAAATTAATATACACTTGCATGGAAATTACAGTTAAAAGAGAGTTTGTACCCTTTATTTTCTCCAACTTTTTCATTATTTTGTGAGGACATGCCTTACAACACTGAAGATTATTATTCACCTTCAGAACAATAGTCTGCAAAAACAAATTCCAGAAAATATAGTCATACGTATGTGTAGATACACAAGTAAAAGATTACTATATAAATAATATAGTCATACAATAATGAAGAAGTAGCTAGATACATACGGGACCATGAACTCTGTGGTTCTCCATTGCAAGAGCAGTTTTGAGAGTTTGGGAAAAGATCGATGCATATATGTAGTGGATGATATTTATAGATAACTTGATTATTAAGAAAAGTCAAGTATAAAATGATCGTATTAATTATATCAAGAAAATTCTACCTAACTAGATCTTCATTAATTGATAATATATATGCCAAATTATAATCTTCTCAAGATCTATATTGTAACATCTTTAGTATGTTATAAAATTTTTCTAATGTATGAATTGATTCACTGAAGATTGTGTACTTGTTAAGCATTCACCATGATCCCAAAAAAAAAAAGGACCCAAAATCCAAAATGAATACCAATTGGGTCACACAAGCTCACTATGCGCCAAAAAATGGGATCCAATCTTGCTTGAGACCCAAATTGTGACCTTGAATTGAGTTACACTGAGACCCAAAATGAAGGAGGCCTAAAACGGTTAGGGCCCATCCACGTGACAAAAGCGGTAGGAGAGAGAAGGTGCCTAGGTGTTGATACAATGCGCAGGAGTGGGCCCCTGTTGTCGGCCAGGTTCTGCATCCAACACCTCTTGTGCCCGTGAAGCCCACCAGTGGTAAGGATTAACCATCGGTGGCTAAATAGTTGGGATTAAAACACGGCTTAGGCTATTCTGACCATCTTTTTGTGCTAAGTTGATCACTCTCTTAATATTTTTTTTCCCTTTTCGCCCTGCAGTTAAAATTTTTTTTTTTTCTCTCTTCCTCCCTCCCTCACTGGATCACCCACCCCCACCCCCACCCTCACCCTCACCTTACCCAACCAACTCAGATACCAGCGCGACACACCCCCTTTCTCCCTGCACGACTCTCTCTCTCTCTTCTGCGCTACCCCACCCCTAGCCAACTCAGTCACCACCTCTCTCTAAACCTATTTGGTAGCATGCTGTTGATATATTCAATAGAATACCTTCGAATGCTTTTTTTAAACACACTTATTTTCCATTTAGTAGTTGTTTACAGAAAACACTGCCTACGTT